>VXBR01006635.1:6173-120873 GCA_013400215.1 Cisticola juncidis
GGCGTCGCTTCCTTTGGGCTGGCCCTGGCCCGCTCCCCGAGTCTGGATTCCTGTCGGGGGCAGGGCGGCATTGGCGGTGCCGCCCCGAGGTGTGCCGGGCCCGGCGGCCTCGCCCGGGGGCAGCTCGGTTCAGCTCAGGTGCATCCGAGCCGCAGGAGTGTGCCCGCGGGCCGCCCCCAGAGCCTGCTCCTGCTCCGAGCTGATCATAGTCATACAGTGGCTTAAGTTAGAAGGGGACTTAAAGATCACCTGGTTCCAGCCCTCCTGCCGTGGGCAAGGACGCCTTCAACTAGACCGAGTTGCTCAGAGTCTCATCCAACCTGTCCTTGAGCACGTCCAGGCGTAGGGCAATCACATCTCCGGGCAACCTGTTCCACTGTTCCACCACCCTGAAGCTGATACGGGCACGTGCTGACCAGCACTGACATGTCCAGGTGGGAGGGTGCCCTATCAGGAAATTAAATACCTCCTTTTTTCAAAGTACCAAGGTAGAGGAATATTTAGATAGCAAAGTTGTTCGCATTCAGCCATTTCTGCGTAGGTATGGACAGCAGGCCCTGGTGAACAGGCAAGAACTAGTGCATGTGAGAAGAAATGGAGCTAGGGAGTAAGCAGATTGATGTGTCTTTGTAGAGAGACCTGGACAACAACCAGCTTTTGAATGAACTTAAGAAATCGATTGGACCTTGGCAGCAGCTGAAATGATTTAATTCAGACATCATTGTTAATTGAGGGTCAACATGCATGTCACTGTCCTGTAGTCACTGAGGTGTGAATGCGGTATTTCTTTTTCTGTCAGTGTAAAATCTCTTCCAGAATGAATAATTTTCATAAGGTCTATTTCCAGGTAAAATCTCAGCCATGATACATATTTGAAATTGCATTCCCAATATTCTGATTTTTTAATAACTATGATACAACTATAACAATATAACACCTTCTGCAATTCATATGAGTTTCCATCCACTTGAGCAACAAGAAATTAAATGTCCCTTTGTAATTGACAAAAACAAAGCAACATGAGGGATGCTAGAGGAAAACATTCAGCAGGTAGGCTCTGTGGCCTTCAGCGGCTCAAGTTATGTCAATGCCTATCTTTGCAGGTGCAGGATTAGCAGGACCCTATTGAAACCACTGTGGTTTGGCATGTCTGCAGGGTCTCACCTTGTCTGGGGCTGAGTGCAAAAAACCAGTGTTGGTTCCTGCTTGGTTTCCTCAACAGCAAAATGTTTGTGCTGGTGGTTGATTGTCTGTTTTCTGAAGATGTTTCTTCTAAAGGTTTTTATGAGCGGAAAACATAGAATCGGTTAAACAATTTATATATGTATATAACCTTTGCCACCTTCCTGTGGAACAAAGCTTGTTCCCAGAATTTGTCTTTGGCACAATGGTATAAACCAGTAATGAAGGGTGTTTTTTCCATTTTTATCAGTACTTTTTCCTGACAGCCGCCTTTTGAAATGGGGCCAGCACTGTTTGTTTACCTTACTGGTGTAAAGCATGTGTGAATGAACAGCGTTCTGCTTCAGCTGTCTCACCTTCTTTCCATCTGTTTGCGCACCTCTATGCTGGAAAACACTAAGACTCCCAGTGGAGTAGTCTGAAGGCATCAGTGAAGAATATAATTGAAAGTAGATGAGTTTACTGCTCTTCCCTTACTTGAGCTCTGTTTACAGCTTTTACTTACAAACCTGTTAAAAATGAGTGGGGCTTTTTTGCATGTAATGTGCAGTTATGCTGCCAAAATGGTAATATAAATAGGTGTTAAATAAGGCTGCGAGATATTTTGTGTAGGGCTTAAAAAAAGTAGTGGCTGTCAATTTAAGTATTTCGGTCTGTTAAACTAATTGTGAATGCAAGCAGCTTAAATTCCTGCTGTGTTCAGCCTATACAGGGAAGTTCATAAGGGCAGTTGATCACCTTTGTCCTGCTGGTGCAAGGCATGTATGCAACGTGGGACCTGAAAGGTGAAAGTTCACAAGTGCTTCTGACTTCCTGAATGCTCAGACTTGGTTAGCAGTGGTTTATTGGAGAAGCAGAGCACAGGAGGCTCTGGAATGTAGAAGTACTATTTTTCCTTGAAGCCACTCGCAGTTGTGCTGTAGGATGAAGTCAGCTAGACTAAACTAACAGCCTGCTGCTGCTCTAGAGGTATGATCTCCTTTGGGAATGTGTACTTCTGCTCTCTCTTACGTGTCAGCTCTGCTGCTTGTCCAGCCTGTTGGTGAGTGAAGTCACTGGAGTTGTGCTATGGGTGATGTAGTGGGTGGCTTCTTCCCTTGGAGCCCTTGTGCTTGCTAGAACCTGCACCAACCTGTTCTGGTGCATTGTCCAAGCAGAGGGATATTTTGTACTTCTCTGCAGTGGTTGGTAGTCTTCTGATTCAGCTCAGTGAAAGGGTTTTGGGTGAATGCTGAAGCTGGCACAAGGGAGAAGAATAGGAACATGCAGACAGAGGGAGGTAAGTCTATGCCAGTCAGAAATTAGTTTAGCCTAGATTGCTGTGAAACTGCAGCCTGAGAGCAGTTAGAGACCTACTCATGGTTTGATTGTCGTTTTGTTTTTTGGTTTTTTTAATTTGATTCACTGGAGCATTGATTTGGTTTTTTTGGTTTTTTTTTTCTGTGTTGGGTTGGGAGCTTTTTTGCTGGTTTAATGAGCTGAAGATGCTTACCTAAGTGCTAGACTGCTGGAGCAGATGTTGAAGCCGGGAGACTTGGAGGAATGAAATAGGCAGAACCATTTGTGCCCATGGGGCCGTTGTAGATAGCTCAGGTGGCTTGTCTGACTGCCTGTATCTACCACACTTCATGTCATGATCCCATGTCATGGCATTGTTTTCTCTGAATTAAAGGAAGTTTTTATTTGGCATGTTCTGGAAAACCTGTAAGAAGATATTAAATAGAGCAATTTGAAACTCTTCTAAGGAAATTATTTTCCCTTTGAGAAAATGCTGATTGAATTTTATATATATATATATATACTGTTTTTTTAGGATACAGGGAGGAGAACTACAACACATTCCTTAAAATTTGAGAACAATGAAAGTAGGTGCATAGGTTCATTAAAACTGAATCATCTGGTCACCTGCTCTGGAAAAGGAAACCACTATTGGAGATTTTTAAGGTTTTTTTACTGCAAAATAAACAATGTGATCGATTTCTGCCTCCCTTGTTGCTTATTTTTGTCACATGCATTACGGTTCTGGAAAGTTATAGAGACCTTTACTGGATTTTTTTTTTGTTGTTTAGAATGTTAGTATTTTTACTTAGCTTGTTTTCAATAGAGTGGAAACAAAAAAATTCCAAACAAACCAGAACAACCTCACTAAAATGCTTTTTGGCCGTAGACTTACAGGTTCTCTCCAGTCTAACTCTGGACCTTAATCTGGTATACTTTCTGATTTTCACTACCTTTTTGTTCTGTGACTATTGACTAAAGTGGACTTGCAGGAAAGTTTATACTGAATATAGTAAATTTTAGTTATAAACTGCATTGGTTGATTATCTGTCCTTGCTGTCACATTAGGGCTGAGTACCCCAGTATTCTGATATTGTCTAAAGCACAGAAGAAATTTTAAACATATTCAGTATCTGAATTATTTCACTTTGAATTCTGTCCAGTGTTCCCTGAGAAAGAATAGCCCATTATGGATGTGGCAGAAATTTCCTTACTTAAAATAAAATTACCAAATATGGAAGCCAATAATGAAGTTTATTTGAGTTGATTGTGATTTTTACTTTAATGTGTGGTTAGAAGTACAGGAGATCAAGGCTTTTGTTTAATTTAATATTATTCTGTTTTACTTATCACAAATGCATGTCTGTGGTTTGTTCTCATACGGTGGCTGTAAATTTTGCAGAGTTTTGCTGTGCTGATTGAAATGTCTCTGGGTTGAGTTTTGTTGGTGTTTTTTTCCCCTTCCCCTATTTCTCTTTCTCCATAGTAGTTCAAATGTTTCCTGAAACTTTTTCAACTCTAGTGAACAGTTTTAGATTATGGGTGAAATCATCTATTTTTGGTTGGTTGATTGACTGAGTCCTTTGGGGTTTTTATGCCAAAACAAGATTTAGTTTGGAGTTGGACCAATTCATTACACTCCCACAACTCTCACATCAAATGGGCACTGACTTGTTTTCGAAGCTGAAAACAATGAGCTGTATCCAGTATAGCAAATTAAGTTTGAATATTTCACTGCTCAACATGCTGAGAGGTTATGGGGCTACATTTCTGTAGTGTGTCTGACGAAGTTCAGTGAACATTAATTTGCAGGCATCATGGACTTTCTAGAGATAAAGGAAGAATTTAATACAACAATGCTCAGCAGTTGTTCCCTTGTTAATGCAAAACTACGTATTTGGCCTTAAGAAGTAAAGAATAAGATGGTCTGAAATTATTCATTAAATTCTTGGATCTCAGACTGTTTTGGTGGTGATGCCCTTTAAGGTTCGCTGGATCATAACAAGAACAGCTCAAGCTTAGTCCTTCTCAAGAGGTGCCAGCAACCCTGGAGCTGGGATGAAGTATGATTATGAAAAGGGTAATTGGAAGACTTAGTTGGTTAACCAACTCTTACATTTAAGAAGTGGAAATACTGGCATCTTGCAGAAGAGACGTCAGCATTGTTCACCTGGAAACTTCTTTGTCTGCATACTTGTGTCCTTCAGTGCTGATCTGGATATTGTTCTGCTTGTCCATACCAAGTGTAACCATTTATCCTCTTTTATGAAGAGAAGAGAGGAGAGGAGAGGAGAGGAGAGGAGAGGAGAGGAGAGAAGAGAAGAGAAGAGAAGAGAAGAGAAGAGAAGAGAAGAGAAGAGAAGAGAAGAGAAGAGAAGAGAAGAGAAGAGAAGAGAAGAGAAGAGAAGAGAAGAGAAGAGAAGAGAAGAGAAGAGAAGAGAAGAGAAGAGAAGAGAAGAGAAGAGAAGAGAAGAGAAGAGAAGAGAAGAGAAGAGAAGAGAAGAGAAGAGAAGAGAAGAGAAGAGAAGAGAAGAGAAGAGAAGAGAAGAGAAGAGAAGAGAAGAGAAGAGAAGAGAAGAGAAGAGAAGAGAAGAGAAGAGAAGAGAAGAGAAGAGAAGAGAAGAGAAGAGAAGAGAAGAGAAGAGAAGAGAAGAGAAGAGAAGAGAAGAGAAGAGAAGAGAAGAGAAGAGAAGAGAAGAGAAGAGAAGAGAAGAGAAGAGAAGAGAAGAGAAGAGAAGAGAAGAGAAGAGAAGAGAAGAGAAGAGAAGAGAAGAGAAGAGAAGAGAAGAGAAGAGAAGAGAAGAGAAGAGAAGAGAAGAGAAGAGAAGAGAAGAGAAGAGAAGAGAAGAGAAGAGAAGAGAAGAGAAGAGAAGAGAAGAGAAGAGAAGAGAAGAGAAGAGAAGAGAAGAGAAGAGAAGAGAAGAGAAGAGAAGAGAAGAGAAGAGAAGAGAAGAGAAATCCCCGTCACTTGTTTTAAATAAATTCATAAATTTACCTGTGATCTGCTAGTCTGCCCGTGTGTACACAGAAAGGCCTTAAAAAGAGGACTGAGAGGAGCATTCAGAATAGAGGAGCAGGTGCCACTGTTTCATTTATTTCCTTATTTAGTCAGTTAGCTCACAAATTCAAGAAGTGGTGAAGTTGATGGCCAACTGAACATTGCTTTCCTCTTTTCCATGGAATCCAGTCTGTTTTGTTTTGATAGGCCCGATGAAGATTTAGGAGCTTCAGTTTTAATAACTCCTTCAGGCTCCACCACAGTAAAACACTTGAGATCCGAAGAGCACAAATAATGTAATTCTCCTGTAATAGTCTCTGACTGATGCTGTATGTTGTATCTTGTAAGTATTAAGAAGATTATATGATCAGGCATTTTTCATAGCCCATTGAAGTTACTGTGCACATTTCTACTATATTTCATAATCTTAGACTGTAGCTTGCTTGAGGCAAATATAAAAATTAACTAAAGTTTTTCTGGAAGTTAAATAATGTGGCCTATACATGGAAATTCTCCGGCATATCTTGAAATTCAAGTTACTGGCAAGAAAAAGAACCACTTGCAGTTACTTGGTCAGCAGTGTAGACTGAACCCCAAAGAATGTTGTGCCCTCTGAAGAAACAATACTTCCAAAAAATTAAAGATGTTCTTAGGAAAATAATTAAATAACTTCTGGTAGTCGATGAGGTGATTTCCTAGCCAAGGAAACTGTAGAAGGACAAATAATAAGTATCATTAGTAAATGATTAAATGGAACTTCTTCATTTAGGCTAGAGCCAAGACAAGGCACAGAAGTATATAACTGCTTACGGAGAGGCGAGTTTGTAGCTAGAGAATGAATGAACCCATAGAACTATGATTGCCCAAAGACCTTGCTGTTATGTGTATTGTAAGCAATCATTTCCTGTCAGGGCAACAAATGATAAGTCTGGGCTGTTGCATAAAGAATGGGGATAGACAGCAAGCATAAAATGAGTCATGACCTCATTGCAAGAACCTTTACCAAAGTGATTGTTGTTTACAGATGAAAAAAAAGTAATATTTGTAAATAAATTTATTAATATTTACTTTTGAGAGTATTTTGTTGTCCCAAAATGGGTTCCTTCTCCCAGTGTGCAAGAGGCCAATTCACCCAGAGTCAAGGTAAATGATTTCTTTAGTTCAGCTCAGAAAGAGGTCCTAGCTGACAAATTTACAAAGCCAGTACACCAATTATCAAAACTTTCCATTATTTATACATTTTGACAAACAAAGGGATTAATGTTTATTAGCTATACTTTATACAGTTCTCTTATTAATTAATATTTTATTTCTGTTAGTTAAATTATTTTCTTGTTTCTTCTGCTAATCAGCCCACATGCTCAGTCTTCTTTTAAGTATGTGGGTTTCTGGAGATGGAAATGGCTGTGAGTCAGTGGTTGTGGTCTTTCCCTGCCAGAGCTGCCTTTTGCCTAGTTAGCACATTAGTTTGATGAGTAGGCTTTGTTTATTCCTCCTAATCTGGTTCCTGCCTGCCTTATCTTGGACATTCTGCCCAGTGTCCTTGCAGTCTATCAGTTCAGCATTCTGTTGTGATTCTGTTCTCAAATTTTGTACTCTGAAGTTCTCCTTTTTTTTTTTCTTTCTGTGTAGCTGCAGTCACTAAGGCATGTTAAGCTGCAATTACTAAGATGTTAGATACAATTTATCTATTTGGAAGCCATGCATCACCTTGATTTAAAATCTGGAAACAACAGGGTGGTGGTGTTGACGCTCTCCATTACAATTTGATGTAGTTCTGTGTGTTTTGTTTCAATAAGCATCTGACAGAATATGTACCATATAAAATTTTATTTTGATAACAGTAAAGTAATTTGCTATGAGCTTCTTTTCTTGATGCTAATTATCTATAGTGAAATACAATGCTTTAGCATTCTTTAGTATCTTTGTTTTGCTGACTTAGTGTTTGTGGCCATGGAAGTGTTACCTGGAAGGGAGCTCTGGGGTCACCTAGTCCAGCCTCTTTCTTGAAGCAGGCCTTGGCCTGTTGCCGAGGCTAGATCAGTCCAGCCAGGGCTTTGTCTAGCAGTGTCTTGAAGTCTCCCAAAAGAGAGGGATTTACAGCCTCTGCAGGCAAGCTATTTCACTGCTTTACTTATTCCTAATGGAGAAACTTTTGCTCATCTACAGCTAAACCTCCCAAACTACATTTGTGACCATTCCCCCATTTGGTATTGTCCACTAACACCAGGAAGAGTTTACATTTGTGGTCTTTGTTGCTAACCTACAAGGAGTCATGTGCTGTAGTTAAAAAGCTTCTTTGCCCTCTCCTTTCTGAGGTAAAGGAGTCCAGTCCTGTCAGCCTTCTCATTGCACAGTCCTGCCTTGCTTATTGAGATCCTCAGACTGTACAAAAATGTACTGGAAGTGTTGTTTTCGATGCTGGCCAAGATTTTTTACTCTGCTCTTGAAAAACAATATGCACAAAAGGCACTGAAGCATTCCAAGAGCAGATTTGGGAACACAGTATATCATCTGTTGATCTGTGGTTTATGCCTGGCAGGCATCGTTCCCTTTGGGGAAGGACGAAAATAAGTTTTTTGGCAAAGCATAGATTTAGTGGTTGATGGCACATACGAAGAAGAATTACCATTTTTCCCCTCAACGTTGTATAAATTTTAACAGACACAGCATCGTATGTACATCAATATTTTTAAATTGACCGCTTGATGTACTGCTGGTGCACTAATTGCTTCAGGTGATGTTTTAAATATGTAGAAATTTGTATGAATGTATGTATTATTCTGAAATCACCAATTTAACATTGCTGCTTGAGAATTTAGAATGCTTTCCTACTTTCTGTGGCTGTATTTGTGTCCAGCCTGAAGAGCTGGATGACAGCAAGGCTGGAAAGGTTCACACTGGGGTAGAAGCTGAATACAACAAATTTTACTGCCCATTTTTTTTTCTTTTCCCTAAGTTTTTAAAGAGGTCAGATCATCTATTTTGTGTGTGTGTTGCTACCTCAGCTAGTTTGTTCAGGGTTTTGGAGAAAATGTGATTGGATCAAAACATGCTAAACATTTCAAATAACTGACATTGTTACTCCTGTGGTTAACAGTAGGCACACCCTCAGCTTTTCAGAGCTGTGCTAGGAGCTCATGTGTCCCCACACACAAGCTGGAAAAACAAATGTACTCAGGAAAGTATGCAAGAAACACCTCCTAGAATTCAATTTTTACTTCCAGGAGAGATTCCTTCCCCTTTCAGTCAATTTCTTAGCACCTTCTGGGAGAATCCATGTGAAAACCCCTGCTAAATTACAACCAGTGGATTTATCTTTCACAAATTCAATTCCTTTTTTGAATCCACTTTGACTTTTAGTTTTCAAATCTTACATGGTAATAAAGAACACAGTAATTGAATACATGAAATCAGTTACTGCCTTTTACATCCTAATTGGCATCTCTACTGAGTGCTTTCTGGTTCTTGAATTATGATGATAAATTTCTTATCTATATTCTGCTTTTTAATGTGGCTTGATCATGATGATTTACTTCCTTAAAAACTTAGGTAAATTTTCATGCACTGTGTTTCCAGCAAAAGGGTTTGTGATCCATTCTCCTTCTAGACAGAATGTTGTGTGCATAAAAGAAGCCGTTTGACTTTTTCTTTGATTATAGCATTTAGATTCTATTTATAAGAGATAAGCTAAAATGAATATAACTTGTTTTCTCAAGGCGATAATTTTGTACTCATTCCTTCTTGCATTAAAACCTGAGTGCTTTGTATCACAGATCTATACATGAAAATTTGTTCAGGTTGTGCATATCTGTGCTAGATTATTTACAAGTATTTTTGAGTGTTCAATATGTTGTGATCTTATTTGTTATTAAAATACTGTTGTTTCATCCTGTTGGAGAGATGGGACATAAATGTCTGGAAACAAGCTGAGCATTTCAATAACTTCCTCTTAATAAATTACTCCCTTAGTGTGCTGTATTCATTTTACAACTGTCTGCACTGTACATATAGGGTACGAAACCAACCAAAATGTGGGACTTGGCATCAAAGTAGAAGTTTTATAAGAGGTCTCTCTCAGTCCACCTAGTACTTGAAGGACAGCATTGCCAGGGCAAGTGCTGTATGCTTTATCATCTGTTTTAAGCCTTCCATTCTTTGCAAGTATGTCTCACACAACACCCAACCCAGTGAGCTCCAAACTGGGATGATGAAGTTAACCTGAAAATGGAGCTCCTGAGGCTGGGCACATGCCATGTCCTGCCTGGACAGTCTACCATGCCCGTTGTTTAAGCAGGTCAAGTCTATGCTTGGACAAGTGCCACTACTAGCTTGGAACAAGTATCACTGAATGATGAGATGAAATAATGCTGCACACCTCATGTATTCAGCGCTTATCAGCCTAACTTTGTGAAAAAAAGTAATTTTTTTTCTTTTCTAGCATGGAAGGCTTGCTGCAGATCACCAGCGTCATCTCTGGGAAATTCATGGTAGCAGCTGTCATGACATCAGGCACATTTCATTACTGTAATTGCTGTCCACTAGCTTGATGTTTGTGGATCCATTTTCAATAACTATTTGAAGTGTGTCATTATGGTATTTTGGCACCATAGCAATGTAGAGGTACTTATTAGTGTATTTACAGAGGCTGAATGCATCTGACAGAATCTGTAGGCCTTTTTGGTGAGTGCACAAAATGGGGGAGAGGTCTAGGGGTACATGGGAGGGTACCTTGCCTCCAAGGTTCCAAACAATTGGACTTGTTTCTGCCAGCATTACCAGAGTGTCCAGAAAAACTGTTTATATGTGGTAAGCACAGGATTCTTTGGTTTGTGGGTTTCTGAATACCTAGTAGTTTTGCCATCCTTTTGCTTGGTCATTTTAAATTGCTGTATGACTTTTGAAGCCTCTCATCAAACTGTAGGCAAAACTACTTTTTGTTACCTGGAGTAGCAACTGAACAGATGAATTTTGCATTTAGAAGACTGAGAACAAGATGCAGTAGCTTCATGTCAAGCGTAGAAGCAAGTGGAGAAGTACTTTTTTAACAGCTGCTTTTTCTATTGTGTGTTTTTGAGGGGCTGGGAGGAGGAGAAAATAGGATTGTCAAACATTTAGAAAAAAACAGGTGAGGAGACTTTGTGAAATACTTTAATGTCCCCAGAAATAAATACAGCAGTCAGTTTTGTCTGTAGTACAAAGGCCACATGTGAAAAATGAATGGAGTATGTATCTGAGTAGTCATTCAGAATGCGTTTCTTAGAATTGTGACTTACAGCTTTCATTTTGTACACAGAGAGAACTCCAGGATTTTTATTGTGATTTGCATATGTTTTGTAAATTCTACCATGTTTTCAATTTCTAAATAAAAAATAGTACACCATACTGTGTTTTGAGCCATATACATTTGCTGAGCATACTTGAACTTGCTACCAAGTGGTATAAAAGCCCTGTGCTTTTATAAAACCCCAGGAAGGATTGCCTGCCTCTGTTTCATCATAGCTGGTGGTATTTGTGTTCTGTGAGTTGCTGTCTCCTTCCCTGTCTCCTGTCTTCCTTCTGGTAAAACATTATCTTCTTCTCATTTGGAGTTTGGGATGGTATGTTTCACATTGGTTAGGCAGGTGGGCCTGTCTTAAGAAGGTCATGGCACTGGTGTCCAGTGACTGCATCTATCTGTCCTTGTGAAAGACACTGAGGTTTAGCCCCCAGTAATCCTATGCTCTTTGGCTCTCTTACCAATTAGTCAGGACTTTCAGTGTGTTCCCACTGTTGGAACTGACTTCCTGATTTGAATTCTTATCTCAAGTTGTAGTAGGATCCTAATTTAGTGTTGCTCAGGTAGGTCTGCACCCCTTTGTTTTCCCATGGGCACAAAAGGTGTGGCTACAGAGGGATCAGGTGGACAGCACACATGGTCCTTTTGCACAAGGTGACATCATGGTGCAAGGAATCCAGCTGTACATAGTGACTGCTGGTCAGGATGGTCTTCCAGGACCAAAGGGCACATTTATGCAGATCTACATGCACACTTTAGGCCAGTAATGAAGGACTCTGAGGTACCTTAAAGGGGATTTGGTAGATGTTTAACACTTACCTTGGAGCAGATGTGGATTAATTTAGTGCACATCTCAGTTGTCAGAATGCCAGGTGATTCACATCTTTAAAAATTGGATGCCAATCACTACTTTATTAAATAATATGCATTAAAACATTACTTGCTTTAATAACAGCAAAGTGCTGGGCTTCCTGTTCTGCGGAATGGTGGCAGAGAGTTGCACAACTTTTAGGTATGTGCTCAAGGCTGATGGATGAGGGTTATCTCAGGGTACAACAATTTATTCATATATGTCACTATCATTGAATAAATTCTTTTTGCACCTTCACATTAATCCCTTTTATGATGTGTGTAGGTCTTGTAATCTTTGTTTGATGATGAAGTGCAGGAGTCCTTTTTGGGAATAATCCATTTTGTGGTGCTTAAGAATCTAGTGCATGAGAAGAGATTGTTACATTGAGTTTCCCAGATTTTTTTTATTTATTTCTGTGTTGGGCAGAATTACCAATGTCACTAGAGGGAAAATATTTTATTAATAGGCTAATTTCAAATGCATTTCCCTAGAAAATTAGTACTTGTAACAAAATCAGTGAGATTGAAGACTGTTCTCATTAGGTGAACTGGGTAAACAGTGTGGGGATTCTTTAATCATAAATAGTGACAAAGGACCACAAAATGTTTAAAGAACAAGCTTGAATACTTGAGTATTTCAGCAGGATCTTAAGAAAAATAAATACTTTCATTTGCCTGGAAATTTTAGAGATACTGGGGTTTTTTTAATAGTTAAGTATATAACTTTCTTTTCATATATTAGTTTCTTTCTCTCTGTGTCATTCCATCTCCCCAGTCTTCAGATTCCTCCCGCATTGCAGACCTATGCACTTACTTGCACTCACTATCATATCTGATATCTAAATTGGAAGCGATTTACCCACCTTAAGCAATTTAGTCACCTTTATTCTGTCAGTGGCTTCACAGGATGAAATAGTTAAGAAAGAAATTTTCTTGTTTGTTTTAAAGCCAAATTAATGTCCTAATATACAGAATAGGGAATATCTTCTGAATTGCTATTCAGCACTTTGTTGTTAATCCATGTCTTGCCCACATTGAATATGATTTAGCTTCCAAATGCTTAATCTGTAAGATTACACTGGGTTCTTTTGCTGTTGAGGTTTACCATCTCAACGGTATTTTGTGACAGGTAAATGTACCTACACACAGGTGTTCGAAGTTGAAGGCGCTTTTGGTGCTGGTTGTTCTGATTCTCAAGCAGAGCAAGTCCCTGAGGAGGAAAATAATGGAATAAATTTGTATCTTGCATATCTATTAATAGTGTCAGAAGAAGTTTATTCACATATCTAACTATTGCATTTATTGCATGTTGTATATCAGCACCCTGTGATGGGCAGACATAGGTAGGACTGAATGAGCTCTGTGGTCTAGCTGAGGAATATGCAGAATCTCTGCAGGCATGCCAGATCTCTGATTTAGGAAGAAAAATGTAATACAGTGCTCTTGAAAGATAATTTACTTTTAATGGCTAGCAACATCAGAGAACTATTTGTCAGAAATGTAGATGTAACATTTCTGAAATGCCTAGAGAAGAATGTATTTGTGGTTATAAGTCTTCTGTTCGTCAAAACGTTGAGTCAATTGATACTTTCTTTATGAAAGTATAAAAATATAAGTAGTAGGGCTCATCTAGTGTATCTCATGCTGTGATTCTGGTGGTGTACTGATGCCTGTGTCTAGTTATACCTGAAGTATGTAATCTAAGAATTACATTGCCCTGATCAGCTGGGATATCCTTTATGAAGATGAGGGGATTTGTATTTTCAGGAGCTGCTAATTTAAAAAAAAAAAAGCTTTAGAAGCAACTGTATCCAAAATTTCCTTCTTAAACAACTGTTGTAGAAGGCAAAAGTGTGGTAACATGTGTATGTAGTGGGTGTATTTGATTGCTTATATACTTTGTTTATCATTTATGGCTTAAGAACAAGCCCAGTTTCCAGTGCTGAGTTTGATCTAGGTTCTAGCAGCATGAACCTTTTAGAGAAATGGTGAGAGCTTACACAGTCTTTCCTTTCTCTTTTGTTTTCTGTGTCAACCCCCACTTTTGCTAGCACATATGCTCACACTGATGCACACACACTATTGCTGTTGCAGTGCAGGAGAAATGTAGGAGCAAGAATGATGGGGTGGAACTTCAGAGTCATAAAAACAAATCAACAGCAAATGTAGTATTGGCAGATGTGGCCTCTGCTGTCCAGTAAAATAATTTATTCACTTACATGCTGTGCACTTAAAAGTGCACTAAATGCTTTAAAGGTGATTAAGTTTATTTTTAACCTTTTTAGCAAGGTAAAGGTACTGTAGCTTAAAGTCTTGGGATAATTACACACTTTATGGTGGTCAGTAGGTTTCAAAATTAAATAGGCGACTTCAGAGGTTCAGTATGTTCTCAGCTATGTGTTGGGGTCCATCCCCAGCCATCTAGTTCTATTTAAGACTGGGGGGGAAAAAGCATTACTCCAAGTATAAAAAAACTGCAGGAATGCTTTGTACTTACAGACTCATTTACTGTTTAGCACTAAAACTGACTGACTACTATAATTTCATTGTGAAGGATGTTATAATGTTGTTTTCTTCCTGGCAGTGTACTGCTGTGGAAGTCAACAGCATACTGTAGAATTTAAAGTAAGTATAAAACTGTCTGCCTTTACAATTAAAAACTCTGAGCATGTCCTGATTTTGCAGCCTTTTGCAGTAAAGCTATACATAAAATAAATCTAAAAAGTTTGTTCCAAGCCTCTCATTAATCTCTGTTTGAACCTTCTGCCTTTTAAACAACTAATAAAGGGCTTTGCTGTTAAAATATTAAAAGACATAAACAGATGTTCGGTTTTATGGCTTTTGCTGTATGGCCGTTCCTAATAAAACTGACCAAAATTTGTAGCAGATTCTACACAGTGAAATAGCTTGCATTGTTCTGATTCCTTTCCTGAGGGAAGTGCTGAAAATAAGGAAGAGTGGCTTTGAGCCATAATAAGCCTTAACAAACAGAGGCAAAAAGGTGGCAGTATCAGTGGCAGTTACTGCTTGTCTCAGTGCAAATAAAGCAACTAGCATTGAAAATCCTGCAAAATGCAGATCTTTTTCCCAGAAAATGTCCAATTCGTTTGAGTGAGGGCCCCATCTACACTGGCAATTAGAAATGAAAATTTGAAGTTCTTGAATGCAGTTGGCTGGCAGGGGCTAGTGCACCATTTAGCTATGATCACCTGGGTCTAGATGTAAATGACTAAAACAGTGGCAGGAGGCGTCACATTTCTGCACAATGCCTTGTAAAGCTGCTGTACTGATCTTAGCACCTGGGTTTGTTAAGGCCTGACAGCCTTCAAAGCTCATTGGGGATTGATGCATTCAGGTGCATCATCAGATGAAAGTTGTACAGCCTCTTCCAATAATTTGCTTATCCTGAAAACATCACTTCTCTCTATATTTAGGTGATGCCAGCACTGCTTAAAAGCCCATGCTTGGTTCCCATTGCTTGGTTTGTCTGGAGATTTGCTGTTGTTACTGTGGCATGTCATGCATTCTTTCCTTGTGAAACCACTGCTGGGGCCATCAGGGTCTGAAAACTGCTGGGATGGAGACTGCTGGTTGCTCTAACTACATGTCTTCCTGAAGAGTGTTCATGTTCTTCACTTTTGATGACTGGTCAATTCAACAGGTATAGTTAAACTCAAAGACACAATATTTCCCAGAAATGACAATGCTCCCCTTTCCTCCCTTCAGCTTTTAAGAGATCAAGCTGTGGAATGGGGTTAAAAGTGGGAAGTTACCAGCCTTGGGAGGTAATTGCATTGGAGGTTCCCCAGTAGCTTTGCAGTTTCATGCAGCAGAATGTGTGTTAACTTTCCACTCTTTTTCAACAACATTTTATGTTTATACTTAAATTTTTTTCTAGTGAGAGCAAACTTTTCAGTTGAAGTCACTCTTAGCAACAAGATGCTTTGAAGAGGCTTGCAAAATAAACAGAGGAAAATAATGGCTCTACTTAGTGTGAGTTGCCTTTTTCCTTTTCTTTGCTTGTCTTCCAGAAACAAGAGTGATTGCCTTAAAAGATACTGTTTTCTGCATTGGTGGTCTTTTTGGCAAAAGCTTAAACTATTCTGGGAACAAGTTAAATGATGTTGACCCAGTTATTTTCCTCCTGATGGTTTATATTTTCCTTGAGAAGAAAAACTATTCTATCATATTAAAAACAAACAACAAAAGAAGCTAATTTTCCTGAACTTGCACTGTAAGAGAATCACCTTTTTATCTGAACCCAACTGGAACATAGCATTTCTGTCTGCCACTTAACCTTTGAATGCTGAAAAAAGGCATAAGGTATCCATGCTCCTGCTGAAATACAGAGAGCACAGTTTTGTAAATAAACAGTAGATTTCCCAAACAGTTGTGATATGAAGAGTGGATCTTTCATGCCGTGGTGTTCTCCTTGATTCTTCTGCTGTGCTCAGAACTGGGCAGTAGTCTTCCCAACTTCAGCCAGAAGTCTCTGCTTCACCTGCTTGCTGCTTAGCCTCTTGCACTATATCCTTATCCTGCTGCTGAACAAGACTAATACATTTCTCTTGTATGGCTGTAATTTTATGAGGGCAACAAAGGTTTTGTAATAGTAGATGTGAGTAAGAAGTGGAGGAAATCTTAGAAGTATGGTCTGCAGGAGGTTAGAACATGGTCAATTCTTATAGATTGAGAGACTGCAGATCTGTGGCTGTGCAAGTTGTCAGTTGGAGGACAGGCAGAAAGAACTTCATTAACTAAAATAAACTTAGGATCCTACAATCTGGAGTAGCTTGTGAATACTAGCTGCTTGTGAATTCCTGGCATATTTTACTACAGCTACATACCCAGTAAGAAATTGTATTACTTTTAGCAACAGAAGGATAGGGAGGACAGTACTGATGTCTTGTGTCTGGAAGGTAGTATCTGTCACTGGAAGTGGCATTTTTTCCTGTGCATTTCCCATGCCAGAGTGCAGACTGGCCTGTTTGTTCATTGTAAGTGCTAGTCCAGCAGCATTCAATGTTTGCTCTGATCTAACACGTAGTTTTGGCTTCCAGACTTTAGAACTGAAGAATACACAGTTTTCTGCTAGAAGGACATCATGTCCTGTAATGTTTTATAGCAAATTGTATCTTTGATATAGAGGAAAATCTGTACTGCAGGATTTAATTTTCAAATCTATGTAACTATACAGTTTTCTTGCTTATTTCTGTTAGAAAAGATTACAAAGAGATCTTTCTGCTCTTAAGGTAACATGTATAGAGAAAAGAGAATCAGTTGTGAGCACACACTTTTGAGACTCAGCTTTTTCAAGTCAAGGATTTGCCTACAGAATGGAGAAATAAGATCTGCATGTGTCTGTGTGTGTATTACAAAAAAAAAAAAAAGCCTGTTTTTTCTAGGCTTTCATGTTCTAGTGTTTCTAGAGGTGTGTCATTATTTAAATTGATGCTTGTACCTGATATCAAAAAAGCGTTTAAAAAGTTAAAGAATCACAGACTTAATTAGGTTGGAAAAGACTTCTGAGACTGAGTCCAACCTATGACCACATCACCTTGTGAATCAGACCATCGCAACAAGTGCCATGTCCAGTCTTTTCCTTATACAGCTCCAGAGATAGTGACTTCACCACCTAATTGACTTGAAGCACCTAACTGAAAGATTGAGCTCTTTGAGTCTCTCACTACACTTGAAACTAAAACAAATTTAAAAGGTCACAGCAAACTTTGTGAGGTGGAGGTTTTAGTTCTATTGAAAAATGTTGGCTCTTTGCTTGTAAGATTACAGTTCATGCTTTTCAAGATCAGTATCGATGTGGATGATGTGCTCTCACTAAGTTCATCAGAAAATAAAATGTGCAAAACCAAATGTAGGATTGAAATGTTGAAACAGGAATGAAAACAAAAGGGAAAAGGGAATTTCATTGATTTCCTGAATGAGCAGGTTGCAGCGGTGTGGGCGAGCTCTGGTGGATATGCTGACTGGACATGGGCTATGTGTGAGGGCTCCCAGATGTTGCGTTTATACGTGTTCTGATTCGGTTTCTTCCTTCTCACTGGTTTATTCACACGATTATTTTAGCAGTGGGAGGGCTTTGTCTGAGGACTGTTAGACTGTGGCTGCATACAGAGCAGGAGACACTGATAACAAGCAACAGATGACAAGGAGATTTAAGTAGGAAGTCCGGTCTCATTTTTTTCAGTGCTCACAGGTAAGGAGGTTACATGGTAAGGATGGAAGGAGTGTATGTTTGAAGAACTGCTGCTGCAACTGTGGTTTGAGCTATTCCAGAGCTATACCATGCTGCTTCTGCTAAACAGAGTTGCACACAGTGTGATGAAATGGAGATCGCTGTGAGTCAGGAAGACAATAAATTATAACTATGTGGCTATGACAGCTCAGTAGGAGCACCTATGTATGGAAAAAGCATTACATGCTGCTAAGCACTGTTGACATGAGATAATTTTTACCACTTTAATGAATGCTTAATCAAATGAGCACATAAAGCTTGGAGAGGAAAATATTTCTTTTGTACAGGAGATAAAACTGCACAAACAAATGTGTGCTGTCAGCAAAATATTTTATTTCAAATTCAGACCTTTAAGATTGAAAAGGCAATCTGTGAATGTGAAATTTTTTTTAGAAAGACTCTTCTGTATAGACAAGCTTTTCAGTAAAGTGTTTATTAACACACAAAAATAGCTATCTATTTTAAAATACACACAGATCAAATTAGAAGCAAAATTACCATGGCCAGTGGAGATTATATGCAGATGCAGGAATTACCTTCTGCTTGTAGAGTGGATCTTTCTGCATTAATTTTAGAATATGTGCATTTTAAGTGGACAGGACTCTCCATTTTTAAGGTAGTTCAAAAGCCATACACTAAAAGATATTCTAGACTTAAAATATAAATTATAATACATAAATTCTAATATAACACTGTGGTTGTTTTGTAATGCTTGTATGATAATCATAACTCTTGACAGAAGTATTTTATACTTTTCTTTGCATACTGGAGCTTTATGTTTAGATTTTTTTTTTTTTTGTTTGTTTGTTTTTGTTAAAGTACAAATAAGCTACTTGAAATACTTACAGGATAAACAAAACCCTTTCTAAAAACACAGAAAAATTCAGTATATGGAACCCCCAGAAGCTGAAGAGTTAATGATGGGGTTGCGCTGGATTCAGTGTATTTGCAGATGTTGTTGCAACCAACTGCTGATTTTTCTCCCATCCTGTCAGGGATCTCTGCCAGCCATGATTCATGGAATGATTTTTTTGCGCTGAGTAATCTGTGGTTTTTCTTTTTTCCTCTTTCCTCTCCCTTATTTTTATCCTGAACTAAAGCACTATTCATTTCAGCTAAAGGGAGGAGAAGCTTCCAAAGCATTAGTACAAAACATTAAATACTCTGTGTTTTGAGTGGAATAGTTGTAACATGTTAAACTTACAGTAATTTTACTCAGTCTTAGGCAATCTAGTCCAGTGTGGGAAAACAGTTTTAGAACAGAATCAGTTTTGGTTTTGCTAGTCACATGGTTTCACAGTTCTCTTAAGACTTCAATACTAGTGTTGCTAAAGAACATCCAACTTCTGTGCTGATATTATGCCTCCTTTCTCACAGATCGCTCAGAAAGAAATAAACCAGACTGGCGCTCTTCAGGGTAAGAACTATTTATTATTCCCTTTGCTTTCTTTTTATTTTTCCTTTAATTGGGTGAACTAGGAAACTGGCCAAAAGTATAAAAAGGTCATTCCTCTGCTTCTCTGTTTTGATAATAGTAATGTCATACCGAAATAATTTTGTGTTAAAAATAATTGGTTTATATTCCTTACGGGTGAATTTTTTCCCCAAGAGATTAATAGGACTTGCTACATTGTAATTGCGTATACTTAAACTCCAAGTGCTTGTTTATGTATCGTGCACAGGGTTGTTCCGTAAAATTATGGTTTAAAACAAGAACCCCCTCATGACTTTTGCCACTTTGAACTGTTTGCTTCTATAACAAGGAAAATAAGTCTTGGTTCAGTCAAAAATAGCAATATTTCATTATTTATTCCATTAACTCTGATCCCATCATACCTAATGTTTTGCAAGAAGCAAATGAAAATGTTTTAAACAAAACACACATGCACACACACTAACATATTGTCTTTATTTGGAGTTTCCATCAGGACTTTCACGATCCTCTAGGCTATTGATTTTAAGGGCATATTTTCCCTTAAGCTTCTGAATATTCCGTAGTTCTTCTTATCCTCTGATTTTTAAATAATCTGTTTCTCTATTGCCTTGTTTCAAACTCTCTCTCTTTCAATTCTCCATTGGGGAATAGGATTTTGTCCATGTTATGTAGTTCATAGTGGAATTTTAATGAACTAAAGCGATAGAGCAGACTAGCAAACACTGGCTCTCCCATTCCTTTGTGAAAAGTCTTTCCAAAAATGCCCCCAGTGTCCAGGCTTTTGACATGACCTGACCTTTTCATTTGATTTTTACAGTCTACATTTTTTCCTTTTTGATATATTTTTACAGTACAGTGGGCTAGCACTTATTGCTGGAAGAACAGTGTAGCATTTTCTTACAGCACTCTTGATTTGTGTTGTATCTATTGTGTGATGTGATGGAAGAGGTGTTTTCCCCTTCCCTCCTCCATCTGCCACAGCACTGTAGCTGATTCCAGCAGTGTGTTTAAGTCGCATTGCCTTTGTCTTTAAATACATTTATCTGCTAAAAAGCTCAATCACTGCATGTGCTGATTTGCTTTAATACCTAAAATTGAAAAACTTTTTTCTTTTCTTAAAATGATGTGGTTACAGTCTGAATGTTAGAACTTTCATTAGATCATGTCATATTACGATAATGTCAAATAAATCCAAATCATTACCTAAAGGAAATGTAATTTTATCCAAATGCTTAGTTTAAGGTTGAAACACCTTCGATGTCATCCCCTTTCTTCTCTCTTGTTGTTCTCACCAGTACCTTTTTGCTCTGAAGTGTGTTTTAGAAATTTGAATTTGGACCAAAAGCAAAGTAAAACTTCAAAATTTTTTCCATAGAATTGGAAAGTCAAATGTGGATCAGCCTTGGCAATAGAACACTGCCCTAAGTTGCCTAGACAGTATAATGTAGGTTGCTCATAACATTGAGAGAAATGCAGCTTTCAGTAGTCTTTCATTCCTGTCAGTAGTGCATGTGCTTTCTGACCATATCTATGTATCTTCTACTCCCTTCTCAGTCTCAGTGGCCATTGTGTCTGCGAAGGCCATGAGCTGCGAAGAAGAAAAGCCACCATTTCAAGGGCAGTGTTTTGTGTATGGCTCACTGCTGTTTCTAGACTGGAACAGGAGCAGCCTGCCTTACTTAAATGATGTACTCTGCTAATTGATATTGCTACACTCAGTGGTTCATCTCTCATTATAATTGGAAGCATTATTCTGTGGTGACAGATTGCTGAATGAGATTCTTATCCCAAGTCTGGCCATATCGTGCCTGAGAAAAAACTGCAGTTTCATCAAGGCGAGAGCCCCTTGATAGAAGACCTGAGGGAAAACTAGATTGTGAAGTGTGCAAGACTAAAATTGAAGTGCAAAGCACACTCCTCTTGTAACGTGAGCAGCATTTCCGAGCTGTTTGAATTCTACTGGGGACAGTTTTATGCCATTTTATGATGAGCTACTGCACTTAGGACACTGTCCTCTCTGGCACCAGTTCATGACGAGGGAAGAAGAAAATACAATGTTTCAGAGGCATCTTGGCTACTTGTTCCTTGAACTGCGTTTTGAGGGATGCACATTTTAAAACCACTATCCTTCTCATGATCTCAAATGGAACAAAAATGACACTGCAGGTCTTGAACTCAAGGTCTAGAAACAAGAGTTTCTGCACTATAATTCCTATGAAATATTGGAGATGGACATGGGGAGACCAGCTGACAAGATGAAGGAATAAGCAGTGAGCCTTAAGAAAGGTAGATAACCTAAGATAAAATAGCAGATGTACATGTTTCCAAGAGAGAGCCAGAGAAGTAGTTTATTTTTCCATACAAAACTCTGGTGAGATCTTGCCCATAAGTCTGTCAAGTCTAAGTACAAAAATGGATAAGAAGAGACCAGAGAAAAGGCCTGGATATCCACCACCAGCTCTTCCTCATGCATTTTTGGTCTGGAACGACATCATTGTAATGAAAAGGTCATGTAACAATATTTCTTGTGATTTCAAAGGTCTAAAGCTTGTCCTTTCCAATCTCCTGTTTTTCTCTGCCTGTGTATTTCTAGATGTATTTCAAGCTTGTGCTTGAGTATTTGCAGAATTAGGGATGAAGAGTTTATGTACAGCAAGACAGGATCAGATTTAAAACGTACCTTGGAAACATACCTTTCATTTGCAATGAAAGGCATAAAGAACCTGTTCTAGGTAGAACAGTATGTAAATGGTCATTAATATAGTTACTTTATTATAGGATGATGCCATTTAGAAGAACTTTTATGGCAGTGTCAGGAACTCTGACAAATATTCTGGTTTGGTTATTAGTCTATCAAATGTTTAGCATGGGAGAAATGCTACAGAAATACAGAGCATTCTGCGTATAATACAGAGATCTAGCATGGCATGGGGAGGAAATCTGGAGACTGGATGAACCAAAGACCGTAGATAATGATTTAAAGGGAGGGAAACAGATATTAGGTAACATTTACAATATGTGCATTATTATATTGTCTTCTGCCTCTTTTGGTATATTAGCAACCATCTGACACTCAGGGGACTTTAGATACAGCAAGGAGTAGCAGAACAGGTCCTGTGGATCTATTTTGTGTACTGCTCTACACTGATTTTTTTGTTAAATATAGGACGTTAGTAAGATCAGAACAAATGTTCACTGAATCCAAATAATAGCTATTGCTATGTTAAATTTTTATCAAAAGATAATTCATTTCATGACCTAATAGCCAAACTTTAATTGTTACATTTCGGACACTATTAAAATATGTCTCTACTGGTTATAGTGGTCTATAATTACAATTCTTGATTTTACTGTCAGGTCATGCTTGTACTGTTGTCTCTGATAGCTTCAGGTCATGCACTGCTATAACACAGGTCATTTAGGTCAAAAGAAGTAGATCTTTATTCCTCTAAATGTTTTCAAACTGAAAATTATACAATAGTAATAAAACAGAAGATTTCAGGCATCTACATATTTGCGATTAATCCCTGAACATGAGTAAAGCTTGTAGGGGGAACTGGACTTTTTTCCTTCTTTTGGTTAAGGATTATGGATCAAAAAATCCTGAAACACAGTCCTGTAATTTGATATAATTCATTGTAGTTGCCTTGACCTTGGAGATGAGAGGATGAAGGTAGCTAACAATTTACTGAGAGATTTAGTAGGGTATCGATCACTTGTAAGTCAAATAAGAAATTTTGATTTTTAGAATATCAGTGTCTAATGTGAAAAATGGGGAGGGGGATGAAAGTAATTAGTTCATTTCTAGAAACAGATTCTAGGTTTTACTGCATGTAGTCTGCCTGCTGACTGTACTGTGCTTAAGTTCTTTTACAGCTGGTTGCCTTCATTTGATTGCAGTAAATTGAGCTTTTTTATTTAAAATGCATCAAGTCAGCAACACAAACAGATAAAAGTCATCTTTTGTTCCTTTATAAACAACCACTTGTAGTGGCTGGTCAAAGGGGCTACTGATCCCTTTAGTGAAGCTCTGGTAAATCAAGTGATCATTTTTATGAATGGAATTTTGTATCCGACTTTGGTTTTAGTTGTTTGGAGTTTTTTTAAATGTAGAATTTCACTAATTCCATTAGTGAGAGCTTCCCTGCATTTCTATTTCCTCTACTATATAATGTTGATTTTGTGAAATTGTGTTTAAGAAATACTACAGTAACAGGCTGACTTTATCTTAAGAATGTGTTTTCCCAGATCATCTGTGAAGTCTGAAAAGACACTCTTTAATGAAGATCTTAAGCATTTAACAGAGCGTGAAGGGGAATCCTAAGGCACTGGCTTGAGAATATGGTAGAACTGTCCACACTTTGTAAATAAATGAGATGGTTTTACAAATCAATACACTTTTGAGAAAACAGACATTTAACAGGTTTTTCTGTGTTGTAACTATTACTGTCAGTCATTTAATAGTTTCACAGTATCATAGAATATCCTCAGTTGGAAAGTACCCACAAGGATCATTGAAATCCAATTCGTAGCCCTGCATAGAACCATCCCCAAGAATCACACCATGTGCCTGAGAGCATTTTCCAAATGATTCTTCAACTCTGTTAGCTTTGGTGCCATGACCACTTCCCTCAGGATCCTGTTCCATTGCCCAGCACCCTGTAGGTGAAGAACCTTTTCCTGATACTCAAACCTGAATCTCCTCTAACACAGCTTCAGGCCATTCTCTCAGGTCCTCTCAGGTTATTGATCACCACAGAAAAGAGATCAGTGCCTGCCTTCCTCTTCCCCTCACCAGGAAAGTGCAGACTGCAATGAGGTCTTCCCTCAGTTTCCTCTTCCCGAGGCTGAACATGCCAAGTGACCTCAGTCTCCTCACACAGCTTCCCCTCAAGGCCCCTCACCATCCTCATTCCATCCTCTGGACACTCTCTAACAGCCTAATGTCTTTTTTATACTGTAGCACCCAGAACTGCCCCCACCACTTGAGATGAGGCTGCCCCAGTGCAGAGCAGAGCAGGACAATCCCCTCCCTTCCCTGGCTGTGTCTGATGCCCCTCAGGACAGGGTTGGCCCTCCTGGCTGCCAGGACTCAGTGACTCACATTCAACTTGCCATGGACCGGGACCCCCAGCTCCTTTTCTGCACTGCTGCTCCCCAGCCTCTGGTTCTCCCGTCTGTATGTACCTGCAGGGTTGCCCTATCTGGGTGTAGAATCTGGCATTTGTCTTTGCTAAACCTTCTATTGTTGGTGATTGCTCTGGCTTAGTCAAAGGGGCGGTGTGGAGAGACTTCTGCTGAGAAATCACAGAATGGTGGGAGGGTCATGCAGGTCATATAGTCAAATATCGTGCTCATAGTGGCAAGATGTTGATATTAGATCAGGCCTATGATGTTTTTTTATAGCCAAGATTTGAAAATCTCCCAGGAGCAAGAGATTGAGCCTACTTACTTTCAGGCATATCAGAGGCTGCTATTCTATCATTTACTAACTTTATTTCCAAATGATAGTGCAATGGGGAACACTACCAAAAGAAACAGTCTAAACACTGGACTGCTTAATATCCAGGAGGACTGAATTCATTCACACAAACATCCTTAAGTACAGTTTTTCATCAGAGTTGTTTAAAACTCTTGTGTTGTTTAGTAGCAGTGTTCCAGCCTTGTCAATGCATCTGTTGTACACAGGAGAATTTCAGGCTTTTGCCCATCCCAGTGTTACAGACTTGATAAAGATCTGAAGTTTGAGACTTTGAACCTTGCTGGCACTCCATCCGAATGGGAAGTGTTGTGTGTAGAAGAAAGAATGAATATTGGGGGCTGTTTTACTGTAATATTCATCTTCCTTACATTTAGCTTTTGCAATTTTTAAGGCTAGTAAGTATCAGGTTACTCTTGGTCTAAGCATGCTTTTAGGCTGTGAAAACAGATATGTCCTACTTTTGTACCCTCCTAGTAGGTCAGAAGTTGGGGTAGTTCTAATAAGTATCTAGTATCCTTTCTAAATCCTTGGGGTGCTATTTCACAATGGCCTTGTGCTGAGCTAAGCCTGTGTTGCTTCAGGAAGGAAAGGTCTCATTCTCTCCTTTGGGCTGCTGTCAGTGCTCATGGGTTAGTTGGATCAGAAGGCTGATCTCCAGAGGAAAAGAAATAGCTGTGTCTCCACAGATGAAGGTTCAGCATAGGGACACAGAGTGATTTCTTGCAAGTTCCACAATCAAGTCAGTGGCAGAACTGGAAGCAAGGGCTCTGAGTTGTCACTTTCCTTGTCGTTATCTTAAAAGTAGGGTCATGTGACTCCTTTTTTTTTATTCTAATAGATAAATTTCGGACCCACTCACTCAGTGCAATCCCACAGATTAAATATAGATCTAAACTAGTGTAATTTGAGATTGGAATCTACTTATGTGTCTTTCTTTTGTTAATCATGGGTTTCTCATCACCACGTACTTTCACTTCAGAGCTGTTGCAATGTTAATTTCTACTCTGTTCAGTTTATACTTATCTATAAATGAGGAGAAAAAGAATCACAGGTAGAGCCAAGGAATAAATGGCAGATGGGTTCAGCATAGTTTTTGGCAGTTTGAGATCACAAGAGTATCCAGAGCTTGTTCCTGGGGGTGTTTGTTTTAGTGTTGCCAATTCATTACTGTTATGTTGGGGATTTTTGGCTATTCATCTCACAGACAGTAATAAAGTTTATTGTGAAGGGTGTATCCTAGCCAGCCTCCTAGATCCCTTATTCCTAAACAGAGAAGAGGGATTTGTTTTAAGAAAAAGAGTGCTCTGTTCTTGGTTTCTGCAAAGGGAATTCTGAAGGACTGTTTGCTCTGGTGCCCTGAACAACTCCTTCCGTTGTCTGGGCTGTTCTCCAGTGCTTACTGAAATTCATAATGGAAAATAACGCTGCAAATGAGTTGGTTGTTGAAAGGGATAAAGAGAAAAAGGCTCACCCTCTGTCTTCACTGGAAGAATTTCACTGCTTCTTTCACTGTATATTGTGTACATGAACAAGTTTCATCATCCCATCATCTTTCAGAATAGACTCCTGTAGAAAGTACTGAGGACCATCCAGACACATGGCCACACTCCTTGTGTGTTAGGAGAATTATCTGGGGCATTGACAACCATGATAGACATTAGTTCTAAAAAAAGATGTTTTCAGGAAGGATGGAATTGCACATTTTTAAAGCCAAATTAATCAGTCATGATTATAAGTCTGCTTCTTTATAATTTCTTTTTCTCCCCAAGACATCTCAGTGATAAACAGCAGATGAAATTTATGTGGTGGCTGGGAGAGAATTCTTTCCAAAGGTATTTGTAATATTCTTAAAGAAGACAGAAAAGGAGGAGGAGCTGCTAAGAGAAGCCTATAGGATATAGTGTCAGGGCTGAGGAGGCAGACTCAGCAGGTAGTAAACTTGTAACACAGAAGTAGTAGTTGTTAGGTTGTCTCTAAAAGAATTTCATGTTGATATTTTAAGAGTGTTGGAGCTTTCATTTATTTCCCTGAAGATTTATGTAGGTTTCTGTCTGGGCTCAGTATCTACATTTTCCTTTGCCTCTGGAATTTGAGTGGGAGAGCTCAGTTTGCAGTTACATTGTATTCGTTTCCATGGCCTCTCACTCTGATGTGCACAAATGAGAAAAGATTGTTATTTCGTTCTTTTTTGGTTCTCTCTTTCTGTACAGCTCACCTACTTTGTAATTTCATTGTAATTTACTTCTTTGGTGTCTTTGTTCTTTATTCTAGCATAGAGAATCAGTTACCTTAAGTAGCAGCATCTGATTTGGCAAGTTGAACAATGAAATGATTGATCGAGTACTCTTTTAAAGCATGTTACAGTTGCATTCCTACTACATCATGGGGATAAAGTATTCCTGGTGAGGCCTGACACTGATAATTTCTTCCTCTTAAATGTATGTTAGTATAATGTACAGTATAAAGTGCAGTTTGCACAGCTGTACTTTAGACTCCAATCCTGTTGTTTGTGAGAGATTGCATTTCTGATACTGCTACCAAACTTCTCTCTTCAAAAGTGCTATTTTGCTTACCATTTAAATTTAAGCCATGTTTGCATACTGAGTTTGTCCTAATTTTGGCCATCCGTGACAAGTTACAGGCACAACTGAGCTGGTATTAACCCCTAGTATAGACAAGATGAGCTGCTTTTTCATCTGTTCCAACTGCTTCATCTTCAAGAAGAGAACTACGATCCAGTGATACAAAGTCATGTTGCCTGTTCCCTTGGAGGCTTACAACCAGGGCAGGTCACCAGCAGATCTCATGCCACAGGGGGGTCCCCTGCTACAGAGGACTGAAGTTAGACCATGCAACCCTAAATGTGAAAACTATTCATAGAAGCATGGTGTTTATGAGTATGCATAGCTGCATCTTAATCTTGGGAGCATTGTTACAAGAGGCTTGTCATCTGAGTGTGGTGGACATTGGCATCTCCTGAGGCTTGAAGCAAAGGTTGACTTGTAATTAAAGAGAAGGTCCAAATCAAATCAGGGTGTTCCAACCACAAGCAATAATTTGTTAAATCTCTCTTTTGATCTGGTTATAGCATAATATCTGGTTGAAGCAAAAGAAGTACCTCAATAATACCACATTTTTATTAGGCAATACTTTTGCTTGGAATAAATGGTTAGTAAAAAGAAACAGCTTTGGTTTTACTATTATAATTCTTCTATTGCATGTCATTGGACTTCTGCTTCCCATCCCCTCACACACCAGTATCCAGTATCTCGTATTGGAACCTGAAAGGAGGTTGTAGAAGTGAGAGGACTAGAGGAAATCGCCTTAAGGTGAAACAGGAGAGACTCAGATTAGATATTATTAAAAAAAAATCACTATTATGGTAGTCAGGCATTGGAGTAGGTTGCTCAGGGACGTAGTTCAGTGACCATCCCTGGAGGTGGTCAAGATAGGTCTCGATCTGGTGCTGGATTATGCAGTTTAATGGTTTAATGGTTCAGGGGTTACAATGGTTGACATTGTGCTGGTTGACAGTTGAACTTGATGATCTTAAAGATCTCTTCCGACCTTGATGATTTTATGATTCTTTGAATACAGTATTAGTTCAAACAATCCTGATATCATTTTGTGATTGACCAGGTCAGGAAGTTTCTTTCCTCCCCCAAAAGCACAGTTTCTTTGGACAACTATTTTTAAAATCATTGTGTTGTGTTATTGCTTTGTTTCCACAGCCTCTTGTAAAATAATAGCTTCATAAATAGCTAAAAGCATGTAGTGCTCCTGACAGGTGAAGGTTGGACAACTAGAAAGAAAGAGAACAGTATGATTGGACAAGTGCATTAGTGACAGCTGCAGGAGAGGTTTTCTCACCACACCTTACTGGTGTATAGGACAAAAGATTATTTGTTTTACTATTCAGTCTATCTTCTTCCTTCTAAGGCTGTTGACAAGGAAATTTGTTCTTTTAAATGGAAGTTTTACAGTTTGAACTGACTAGAAATGCTTTCTGTTAGTAACAGCATTTATCCTTTTCCATCAAAGAGAGATCTGAAATGACAGCACAGTTCTCTGAAGCCATTTCCTCTTGTCCTTTTGCTTGTTATTTGGCAGAAGAGACAGACCCTCATCTTAATACCACCTGTTTTCATGTGGTTGTAGAGAGCAATAAGATCTTTCATGAGCCTTTTTCTCCAGGGTAAACACCCTCAACTTCCTTGGCTGCTTGTCACAAGACTTGTACTCCAGACCGTTTACCAGTTTTGTTGCCCTTCTCTGGATACTCCCAACATCTCACTGTCCATCTTGTAGTGAGGGACCCAAAACTAAACACAGAATTCAAGGTATGGCCTCACTTGTGCCAGGTACATAAGGACAATTGCTGTTCTGGTCCTGCTGGCCACTCTCTTCCTGATACAAGCCTGGAGGGCCACCTGGACATATGCTGGCTCACGTTCAGACACTATGAACTAGAATCCCCAGGCTCTTTTCCACCAGGCAGTTTTCCAACCACTCTTCCGTCAGCCTGTAGCAATGCCTGGGGTTGTTGTGACCCAAGTGAAGGACCCTGCTCAGGCAGGATCATACTAGAGTACATGGCAGGGATTGTGTCCAGATTGTTCTTGAATATCTTCATGGAGGGAGATTCCAGAACCATTCTGGACAATTTGGCACAGTCACCTGCACATCCCATGTTCAGGTGGAACTTCCTGTGCATCAGTTTCTGTGCCTTCCCCTTTTGCTTGGCACCACTGAGCAGAGCCTGGCTTCATCCTTTTGTCATTTTCCCTGCAAATACTGAGACATTTATGAGATCCCCTCTCAGTTTTCTTGAGGCTGAAGAGGCCCAACTCTCTTAGCCTGTTATTTTAAGACAGGTGCTCCAGTCTTATCATCATCTTTGTTGTCCTCCTCTGGACCTGCTCCAGGAGTTCCACATCTCTCTTGCGCTGAGGAGCTGCGAACAGGACACAGCACTCCAGATGTGCCTCACCAGAGCTGAGCAGAGGGGCAGGTTCACCTCCCTTGCCCTGCTGGCATTGCTCACTGATGGAAGTGGCAGTTCGTATTTATTATCTGACTGTGGATGTTCATTAGGTTTTTTTTAAATTCATACATGCTTTTAGCACCTACAGTGTGTTGTGGCAGGCAGTGCCAAAGCTTAACCTCACATTGCATGTTGAAAAGTCTCTTTGGCTTTTTTGACCTTGGTGTCTGCCAGTTTTATATGATGTGTTCTACATTCTGTAGCATAAGAGACTGAGCTGTTGTCCCTTGTAGCTTTGCTGCTTCTCGAGAAAGTTAAAATGGTGTTATCCTGCTTTTAAATAGATCATGTCAATCAATTAGGTAGTCTTAAGGAAAAGGTCACTATTACTTTTGGAGGCCCAGAAGCATTTTAGCAAGAGGCAAGAAGGTTGACTGATATGAGGAAAAGGAGGGGAATTATTTACCTTTGGAACTAAGGGCATCACTGAGAGAGGAGATTAGAGAAATTAACCTGCTTATGTTACTGAATCCAGGGCCTTTAAATTGCACTGGAAATTGGAAAAAAATAATATTTATTTTGTACGCCTGTCCCTGTAAAAATTACAGATCAAGGGTTAGAGGTCAGAGAGGATGTGGTTGTTAGAAGAGAAAGGTAACCCCACTGGTCCCTGTTTTTTTCTGGGTTTTTTTCAGTTGCTGGAGTAAGCTGATACTTTGTGGCTCTTCTTAATTTCCTCTACCTAATTTAGCTGATGACATGTGGCACATTGATTGAAGGGCATGGAGTAGCATGTGGTAGAGCTATATGTTTGGAGGATACTTACACATGAGGGAAGGGCATTGATACCTGTGGCTATGAAAGGTTCTGGAACGTATTTCTTTTGGCTGTGGCTCTGACAAGGTCTGGTTCAATCTGTTCTACTAGGTGTTTGTTTCTGAAGCTAAATTTAGCTGAGTGACAGAAAATGATAGTGATTATTTCTTCCACATTGTAATCATCCATTAGAGAATGTAGTATTTATTGACTTGTCATATAATTTGAGGTCCATGATGTTGTAAGACAGCCAGGATATATGATTGAGGGTGGAGGAAGTTCCATTTGTCTTGTAGTATGTTTGCATGGTGACTTGCTCAAAGATGAGATCTCTGGAGAAGTGTCCCTGGAGGTTAAAGGCCTTCTCTCGGTTGTTGAGGTAAGTGGTTTGTTTTTAGAACAAATTCAGTTCTGTTCCTGCCTGTCAGGATTTTGCACTGGGATAGATGCAGGTATTGTAGGCATCAGAATGATTAGAAAATTTTCTTTGGCTCTGTGGTCAATGCATCTATTTCACTCTTGGAAAATAATTTGAATATGTGTAAACTTGAATGCTTTTCCCCAGCCTGGGCTAGCAAAGGTGTTAACTTTACCTATACATTATACCTTACCAACATTCTTGTAGAATCACAATTAAAAGACTTGAAAAATAATCTTTGATGCATATCTTTTTGGAGTGGTTGACCTTAATCTCAGAGTTGCTGTATCACTGCAAATGTATAAAAAGGACTGAAGTTTAAGGTCATGTTTAAACTCAGAGGTAAACATTGCAGACCTACAGATACGCGAATGTATGGTTTGTTCCTGTGTAGCACAAATTTCTGGTGAATCATTTTCCATATTCTGTGATCAAAAGTTTTGTCATCAGCTGTGGAATAAAAGAAAAGGAAGCATTTCAAGAAGGGCAAGAGAGAAGTGTTCAGAAAAACATGCCATTTCTCTGACTGAGCTGCATGCAGGGTGACTTCTGGAAAGACAGGTCCAATGAAGGGTGTGGTTACGAGATTTTATTTGACAATTTCTGTGCACTGTGCATTCTGTAAGGGCCACTGTTACAAGTTCATGGATCTCACATACTGTAGGGTGTAACTGGGTGAGTCAACAGTGCATTGCAGCAAGATGTGATCATGCATGAAGATGGTTTTACTTTTGTGAGATTTTAATGTGAAGGGGTTGAAAATTAGTGTTTCTGCTGCTGGTTAAATTATTTGTTTATAAGTACAAATGGCCTGTTTGAAGACAGTATGTTTCTTTATATGGATGACCTTATAGTATGCTTAAACACATCTTTTGGCTGTTGGTTCACATTTATGTTGTAGAAGAAGTTTTGGGGTTTTTTTGTTTCTCATTTTTAAGCACTCAGTTAAAGCTTCACTACGTTTGGTGCGTATATATTAATATTTCTATCATGTGGGCTGTCCCTTCTCAACAAATGCTTTTGCTCTCAACACACATGTATAATTAAAACAATGAGGAAATGCCCTTTGTTTCCTCACTCTGCTGAAGGTTAAACTCCAGTGCATTTCATGCTGCTTGTTTGACTCAGCTGGCCTATAAAGAAGTTTAATTAGTCTGAAAGAACACAGAAATTCTATGGCATGGGACTTGTCAAAGAACTTAGCATTGGCAATTGTTGTACTTTGAAATTCTCAAAGGCACTCAGTTGTTTTTTTGACACTGAGATCACACCAATACTTGCGGCTTCTCGTAATTCCAGTTCTGTGGGTTAGGTTGAACTCTACATTGTAGATCCCAAACATCTGTCTTTTGTATTACAGTGCTGCTAATCTTTGACTAGGCAAGATCCAGATATTTTTTCCACTGCTGAGTGTAGAACCTATTTAGTAGTGTTCCTGGGAAGTGAGACTCAATAATTCACCTGTCAGAGGCCTCAGTTGGCTCAAGATTCCCCAGGAACTCCTTCCTTATTACTCTAGCTTCCTTTCAATGGATGCACCGTAATTGAAGCAAATGCGCATATATATTACAGATTTTTACACAGGAAACAAACATATCTAGGCAAAATAAGAAACACCTATACCTTGTTGCCTTGGTCTAATTACTGCTGTGATATCTTTGAAGTCTGTATATTTGCAAGCACCTGAGCTTTCTCCACTGGATTCCTCACCTCCGGCATATGCATCATCTGAGTCCTGCTGAGTTCTTGCCCTTGCAGTCAACACCCTTTTGTTCTTGCTTGTTCTTCTCTGGAGCAATGCTCTTTTGTGTTTCTATTCTGAAGCTCCTCTGTTGTCAAAATCCAGCTGAAATATACCCATCCTTTTAATTTCTTTGGGTGATTTCCCCACCCATTCCCTATTGTTTTCTCTTTGCTGATCTGCAGATAAGTGATTTAGTAAGGATTTAAGATACTCAATGCTATAAAAGTAGTGTTATCTATTTTGTTACAGTCATTGTTAATGTTTCTAGTCAGATGAGAACATTGACATAGCACTTTTTCCTTTTACAATACTTCAAAGATAACCTTACCACTATACTCATATGTTCTGTGAAATATAGAAACTATTTGAAGAAAATCTAATATTCCTACTTCATAACAGTTAAAGCCCTGTAAAGACATCTTGAATCCTGTGGATCCAGATTTACTGGTTTTCTTTATGCCTTTGTCCTGCTCATCCTTCATGATTAAACCAGGTTTTATTCATCTATGATGTCAATTACAAAGGTTCTGGAGCTCATTTAGCCACCAGGTTATATTTGATGTTCAGAAATGTATGAAGCAAGCAGAATGTCCCATCAGTGGCTAGAGAAGGCTTTGATTTACTGACTGAAATGCAACTGCAAATAGTTGAATCAAAAAACCATTCTTCAGAAATGGGCTTTGTTTTGTACTCTTTAACTGTAAAAGTAGGGCACTGTCATCTTTCCCCATGTGCAAATGCAGAAACTCTGTAGACTTTAATGGTAAAGTATTTCCATGAGCAGAAGCTGCGCTTTACAGCTAAATTGCTTTATTTGAAAGTGCTGGTTCTTCCCTTCTGTTTTTAACTGTTACCTTCATGTCTGAATATAATACTGGCTGAGCCCAAATATCCTGTCCCTATCACTATAACAATTCAGTGACATACTTTCATTTACATTTACAGTGCTACATTGCTATTACCCTATTGCTAAAATTATAAGTGTTTTCTACCCCTAGAATTATTTACTACTAAGATTAAATTGCTATTAATCATAAATACTATTTACTGATTTTAATCAAAAATACTAACAGGCTTATCATAACAGTGAGTGTGATATGTTGAGAGATGGCATAGCGGGAGGCCTTTTTAGCTATTACAGGAGGGCCAAAGTCTTCTTGTAGCATACATTTTATTGGGAGCTAAAATCAGTCAATGTGCTATTGAAGGCTGAGAATGACTTGAATCAAGCTCCAAGGATTTGCCTTTCTGGAATGGCTGTGTTTATGCAGTCATCTTGGGGTTGGGGCAGTTCAGCTCGCGTTGTTGACTGAAAAAAAATGCTGTAGGAAACACGTCTGGAGTGTCTGTAGCTCAGGATCAGGAAAGAGTTGGTTCAGGGTGCACACAAGCCAAGTGACTCAGATTCACAAAAAAACTGGGAGGTGTTTCAGCTTCAGGGTCTAAGCTGGACGTTATTAAATGTGGAAGCCGTTGTAACCTCATGACATAGGCTGCTGTGAGAATTGAAGTGTGAAATGTTATCATCTACTGCCATGATTTGCTTTGACTTCCTGCCTGTGTTCTGCCTTAAAACTGAAGGTTTGGTTGCTAAAATACGATCCCAAGGTATGACAGTGACAAGCACATGAATATGTAATAAGTGGTTGAAGAAACAGCTAGAGAGCAATTCCTGAAAAGATTTCCCTATGCTGATCAACGTGAGCTGTTTTAATTAGCGGAGCAGCTGGATTTTAGCTGCTGCTTAACTATATCCTCACTTGTCCAGACAGTGGGAAGTCGTGGTTGAGGCATTCATTCAGTGATGCAGAAGCAGACATCTTCAGCATAGTGATGAGGATTGAATTGTCACTGGACTTAATTACTGATTCAGGATTTCTTGCTTTTGGGGCTGAACCCAAGAGAGAAGTAAAGTTGTGTGGGGTAAGTCTTAATTTGTGGATGGCCTCTGTATACTATTGAGCATGTGATTTCTTAGGTGCCTACATCTTTTTTAGTCTCCTGTACCTGCAGGGGTAGGAAAATACCCCATGATCTAACTGAGAACATGCAAATGCATTTTATAGAATGACTGTGGGGACAGGCTGCTGCCAACCATTTTTATGGTGCTTGTCTGATCTCCTAGTAGGCCAATACAGGTGATCGGCCCTATCAGGAAAAAAATACATGAGGAGTGGATCAGCTGATACTGAAGAATGAGAACAGCTGACATGAGATATAGCCAGCATTTGGTGATTTACTGTCAGATTAGTGGCACAGTCATGGACTTAAGGTTTGTTTTGTGAGTGGAGGCTGAGCTGCTTACTGCAAGGACTGCTGCTGGCCTCCCCGTCTGTTCCCATCACTTCTCCACTGCCACCCTGATGCTCGTGTGGCTCTGCAGCCAGCTGGAGCAGTTGGCCTGTCTGGCTGAAAACTAATCAAGGTATTTGGGATAGGATTCTTTGTTGTTAACAAAATCACATGGCTGATCCGGCAGACTTATGACCGTGCCAGCACTAACACAAGTGAGCTGGTGAAAATGGTGAGCGTGGGGAGGGCAGGAGTACTGGCTGTGCACTGTCTGCTTCTCTTGACACTGATGGGGAAAGTGCACCTGGACTCAGTGTGCCCTGTCAGCTTATTTACGCTATCAGCTGAAGGTCTGGGCCTCCTCAGCAACACAGGCATTGAAGCAGCTGACCACTGTGGGTAGATTTGCAGTGTAAATTGACTGCCACAGGGTTAATACAATTCTGTCTGCTGCACCCACATCATGAATTTGGGATAGCTGTGAGTCTTTTAGCTTTAGGAGCTTTTTGGTAGAACAAGTAAGTCTGTCTCTGGCCTGCAGGTGGTGGTGAATCTGATCTTTTGCACCACAGCTAATATAGCTATAAAGTTATTACCATCTTTATGTAATTCAGTCTGCAGTGAAATAATTCAGATGATATTTAAAACATTTTGTGCTTGGAGTAATGTCTTCTAATAAGTTTCTAGAAAGTTGCACTGTAGTACACTGGCTGAATTAAAGATGGCATGATTTCTAAGCAAACTGAGAGGAATATATGATGCTTTTTATTAAACTAGTGTTTTGCCTTAAAGCAATTTTAGCATAAGCTATTTTAAAATTCTTGGCTTGCATGCCAAAAAGTCACAAGACATTAAAAATAGCAACATGTTAATTCTCTTGTGAATATAAAGCAGAGTCACTAACCATCACAATTAGACATACGTTTAAATTTTACACGGATATGTGAACCTAAGGACTGATACTTTATGAAAAGCTTTTTGAGACCTGGAAATAGATGCTTCAGAAAACTAATTTTTTAGAACAAGTGATCATTCTTTTTCATTATTTTTGTTTGCCTTTTTTCCCCCTTTAGGCTTTTATGTTTGTCTAGAGTGATGTATGAAAAAAGCGCAATCAGTTTTCCTGTAGAATATTCATTGTTGTGTCAGTTTAGAAAAATAAACTAAAGGTTGTGGTTCTGATAAAGGGAACAGGCAGTATGAAGGGCTGCTCAGTTCCTGCTGAGTATCCCATGCAAGCCAACAGCAAGGTGTGGAGGTAGGTTACAAAGATATGCTGAGACAGGCTAGTAGCTTGGGATTTCTTTTGTATCCCAAGCCATATCGCAACCTGTGGAGCAGAAGACTGTAGATAGCCAGAGGAGACCCTCCCTAGATGGCTATGGGTAGGCTCACAGGCAGGAAGGGGACAGTCATAGGGCAGTTCTGCCTGTGGGCAGGGGCACATAAAATCCATCAATCCTCTGCCTGTTTGCACTCAACAGCCAAGCTGCCTCACTGTCAGCCAGCTTGTGGGAATGTGCCCATGAGGTGCCCTCCACTGGGCTGGAGACTCTGCTGCTCCTGAACCAGCTAAAGGACCATGTGGATGAAAAGATAGCCCAGAAACTCCAGGCCTTTTGGCTTAGGTAGCTGTCCTGCTCTGGGCAGACATAACTCCCTGCCTGCTCCCTTGGAGATGGCTGTGTGACTTGAGCTTTATTCCACTTCAACAGCACCTCTCTTTCTCTGCTCTGTGAGGACTGCCGAGGTGAGTGATGCTCACACAGTTGGTGTATTGGGTCAGGAGTCACCCTGCAGGAACAGCCTTTTGAGATACCTGGAAGCTACATTGAAACTGTTTGAAGAGAGAGTGCTCAGTCAAGGAAGTATTGAAGCAGAGCCCCTGATGAGGGAGAAACCATGGTTTATGCACAGTAAGTGCACTTACTGCATTGAACAGTTTACAGCTCTTTGCCCTGTCTACCTTGTGTCCATTTTATTTTCCTAATGCACAGATCTGAACTATGCTTTCGATGCATTTTCCTCAAGTATTTATATTTAGAAAACCTGTCCTTGAAACGCAGAGTAGAGCCTGCCAGGAAGAGTAAGTAGGTCTTTAACAACTTGAAACACACCACTCCAGGTTCTTTATCTTTCAGAAATGGTGACCCATGGGATCCTTTTCATATTGCTGCTGACTTGAAATACCCAACTGCTTTCAGCATTAGCAGGCACAGCAACTCACAGATCCCCTCTGAACTTAGCGGGTTTTTCTGGGTGGAAAGTGGTTTTTTGAGGAGCTTGCAGGGGAAACTCATCAAAGCTATTGCCTTAGCTAAAACTGAAACAAAGTTTGTGATTTAAATTAACAGTTGGCAAGGTCTAGGGTAAATGTGCAGATGTTCACGAGTTGCTCTGATTGTCCACTCCTGCATGCTAAAAAAGGGGGGGCGAGGGGCTCGCAGGAGGAGTGCATGACTAGTTTGCATCTTTACTTGTTCCATATTAGATATAACTCTGGTGTTATTGCTAATGTTTATACGATTATTTAGTACTTTGAAACTTCCTGCTGTCTGAATGGTTTTCTTCCAGCAATATGAGTTTGGACTTTGCTGTGTACATTGCGGGGCGGTACAAGAGCTGCTGTCTCCCATCCCCACAGCTAGTTATTGTCACACTGTCCCCTCGGGTGTTCTCAGGTAATTGTGGGAGGAGTCATATTTTGGATGGATTCATTTTTCCTTGACATGTGCATTTGTGAGGAATATTTTTTCCTTGCCTTTCCTTCCTTTGCCTTCTGGTTTATCGCTATGCCTTATAAACAGGAGGAGGAGGTGGGAAAGAGGCAAGTACAGTAATTGCTGCAGCTCCTACCTCATCAAATAGGAGAATTAAATTTGATTTGGTTATGTTAATTATTTGGATGGCTTGAGAGAAAACATGTCATTAACTGTGGCGCAGAGGAGGTTATTAGTAACCTTATCACTTCTATCTTTGTAACACAGAATAAGAAATCAGGAATTGCTTCTTATGGAGCAGGGACGGGTAGGCTCAGCATAAGGTATGGGTAAAATCACCAGCTGCCCCAAGATCAGCATCTATTTAAAACACTGGTTTAGTGTATAATGAACTTATGAAGTTTTGCAGTTCCTTTACAGAGCTTCACAGGGTAAAAAATGCATCTACTTTAAAAACATTTCCATCTTTTTAGAGAGCTTAAATAATTGTAAGCTAGATGTGAATCAAACTCTCCTGGGGTAGGCAATGTTGTTTTTTGCCAAAAGGTTGTTGATGAGTGTCCTGTTAACAGAAAGCAGAAAAGAAAAACTTATCTTCTCACAGTTTGTTTCACCTGTGAGCTCATAAATTTCCTAGTAGAGCCATGTTATCCTGGGTTCTTAATTACAGATAGTTTTATATTTGAGCTGCCTTACTCCCCTTGATATATATATACAGTCTTCAGCTTCACTAGGTTGATTTCATGAGAGGTGGTACTTCTTTGTTCTTTGCATTTTAATTTAAAAAATGTTTTCTATGTATCCTTTTGGTCCTCATGCTGTATGGAAAGCTTCAGTTTGTGTCTACATGATGACTCCTATGATTTCCAGACAAAAGTATTTGCTTTTTAATTAAAGTATTTATCATATTCTCAGGCAAATTGCAATGGTCAAAGAGCTTTTGCCAGTTTATGAAAGAATTTATTCCTTTTTGTTCTTACTGATATGTGAATATATGTATTTCATAGGTTTTCTAATTTCCTCTTATAAAACTCCACTAAATCCTGAATTCTTAGTATAGAAAGTTATTGCTGCTCCAGAAGATTTCAGATTCATGTTACCAGACTTCTGTCTCCTTCCTGTCTGATAATAAATACGATTAAAACTGTAAAGATTGTAGTTATTCAAAGAAATTAAAGCAAAAGAATAAAGCTTCAAAAATGAACATCCAAAAGAAAGAGACTTGAGATGAACTAAGAAAAGAGTCCAGGGTACATGTATGAGGAACACACAACTATAAGTGTTTCTTAAAGATAAGGCTGTATTATGATGGGACACTTTGAAGGAAAATTAGAACCCTTTTCTGCTAAAAATGCACAGTGAAATATGACTGATAGAAATGTTTTCTAAAGCAGCTTTGCAAGCAGTGTGGATTGGAGCCAAGCCACATTTGAACTGTTTCTGAAACCAGACAAATAGGCATTGTTTATCCTAGACTAGCCAGACTGTTTCAGAAAACGGTTCAATCAGAGCAACATTCTTTTCTAGTCCTAATTAGTTTCCAGAATGACTGTAGAGGGAGGACTTTTTTCATCCACATCCATTTTACTTTCTCTTTCTTCTCTCCTCCAAAACCCCTCACTCTTCATCGCACTGGAGCAATTGCAGCCATCATGTGCATGTGGAGCTAAACTGAGCCCTGACAGAGTTGGTGTGCTGCACACCAGCAGAGCAAGAGCAGTCTTAAAATGCTAATGCACTCCCTGTACTAACATTCCTGCTGATGAAGTCTGGTGCTGGAAGGTTTATGGAAAAGACTTGATTAGTATACCTTTGTTTTGTTGTTAAGATACTGTATTAATTTGAACCAGATACAGTCTATTTATTTTCATTTATTTAAAAAGTCCATTCATCACTTCCAGAAGCTTCTCAACAATAAATATTCTTTATCTCCTACATTTAAAAGAGAAAAAAGGAAAGAAGAGAAAAAAATCTTAATTTCTGAACTGGTTTGTTTGTTTGTTTGTATTGTTTTAATTCCTCTGTAGCTTAGCACAAAGTGGAAGAATATTAATATCATGTTCTTCAATTTGGAACATTTCTGAAAGTGATAATCTCAAATTAGATTTGGTTTTTACCTGCAGAAATAGTAGGGACTGCGGTATCTGTTAGGACATTCAGAGGAGAGGCATCAGAAACCTTAGTCTTACTAAGAAAACAGATGAGTTGGCAAAAGGAAACATTCTTCTGTCGTTGTGTATCAACAAATATTTGGTCATGTTGTCTTCCTAACTCCACCCATGAAGGTATTACTGAAGAATGTTATCTCAACTGGAAGTGATGACCAGTTGTTGATTAATTGTTAAAAATATTTAGCAAAAGGGTTGTAAGTTTTTATTTCACTATTTAAGTTTTATTAATTTATGAGAATGTTAAGCCATTAAATGCTTATAGTCTGTGAATATGCACACCGACATGAGACAGAATGTGAACTTCAAGACAGAATTGAGCAAAATAATGGATTTAATAATTGGCTTTCTATCTTTGCAGAGTCTTGAAGCCAAGCTGTTACCCTGGTTTTCATTAAAAAGGGTTGAATATGTTTGTACAGTCCAGGAGTTTTGTACAAATTTCTGTAAAATAACAACATAGGGGAAAAACAGACTTGGCAAACCTTTTACAATATATGTGAAATTTTTGAATGATATTACTTAATTGTTTTCTCTTTGAGACATTAACCATGTTTTAATTTTTTTCCTTCAATAAGCCAAGGACCTTTGTCATCTATAAGAGCAGCAATCAAGAGATGTAAGTTTACTTTTCCTGTTTGAGAACTATAATGTTGTATGATTGCTACATCTTTATTTTTAGTAACTGTTTTAAAGTGATATGTGAAAACAAAGTAGCTGTAAGTAAGCAAGGAGTAAGCTGAGGGGCTGTAATTTCTTTTTCTAACTTTTTGTTCCTTCTTTCCAGTTGCTAACATTTTCTTATTTATGCAGTAACACATCTGTACACAGATGTGATCTGTCTCTGAAGAGCTTGGGTTAGATTTCCCAGTTTTTAGTTCATTTGACAAAATAGAAGATTGTTTTATTTCAGTAGAAATTTGTAGCAACTGCTTATTCACTGTACTGGGGATAGAATTAGACTCATGTACTAGGCTTGTTTTGGAAAATAAAAAAATGTTTATAAATCTTGAATGAAAGTCCAAAGTCCTCTTAATGAAAGTCCAAACTCCTCTTCCCTGATTTCAGCATTTAAGTCCTTTTCCCCTATCCCTGCTCATAATGTTTCCAGGCCAAGAGTTTCTTTAGATGCATCTTTAAAAGGGTTTTATGCTGTTGCTTTCTTCTGCTTTTCAGTTTTATTTTCTTTCTGTGCATGACTTTAATTTCATGTTAATGAAACAACCCTCAGGATTCTGCTATGGGGAAAAACAAATTAGTGTATGTAGTACTGATTTGTTTCTCTGGACCTATTAGTCAGGGACTCATTAGTGTGGATTAGATTGGAGGCAGGGAAAGGGCATCATGAAAGCTTTACTCAGAGCGAGTCTGCGTGATGCTGTCATTTAAATGCAACACTTTATTTGTGCTGTTGCTGCCACAGATGGAAACTGGAAAACAGACAGCATCAAATCACAGAGGGCCTTTTGTGGTGGAGTCAGAAATTGATTCATACTACCCAAGCCCCAGTACCTTGCCAAACTGAGAAATCATCTAAGAGATCATTAAGCATTTGATATCTGTGTTTTTGAAAAACATGGAGTAGCAAATGATTCTTTACTTTGAGGCATAATCACAAAAAATCCAGTCAAGAAGATGTGGCTCATGTTATTTACTTATTAACATATGAATATCTGTGATGAAATATAAGTACCATGTGAATTGTTCAGATAATAAGCTAGCAAAATAATGTACATAGCAAGGCATTGTATATGAAACTGTAGTTTTTTGTATGCCAGTACCCAATGTTGGTAGGATGGATCTACATCACAATGGACACTGAATAAGTCCTAACTCCCCTTGCCATTAATCTGGAAAAAGTATGGCATTCTCTGGACAAGTGTATTTCACTAAAAGAGTTAGAAATCTGTCTTTCTTAATCCCTGATTCTTTGGCTCTTACTCTAAAGTTTTCAAGAAACGTGGTAAATATGTACAGGGTTTCAGCTTACCCACTTGTGGACAATGCTGTGTATCACTTTGTTTTGATAAGTCTGTTTCTTGTGGCCAGAGAGAACGAGGGTTTATTTTCCTTTGGTACGCTGACCACAACTCCAGGTGTCATTTTCAGTTCTTTGACTGCTCCATACAATTTTCAGAAAAGTGAGCCCAGTGTAACATGAATGAAGCAGCATGTGAACATGAAATCTGCTCAAGAGTAATCTTTTGATCTCAACTCTTAAAAAGTTACCTCAGGATCTTTAATGATGATCTCAGGTCTGGACACACCACTCTTCCCCAGCTCCCACTGAAATCTGTGAAACTATTTCCATTGATGCCAGCACAGCAACATGCACAAGAATGCCAGAGAAAGTAGAAAGAGGCAAACCAAATGCTGTAGCAGTGAGACAAAAGGGGAAGAGTGTTTTCACTTGCTTCTCCGCTCTTTAGGGCCAGGGTGTTGATAGGAAGCAGGGCTACAGAAGCAAGTCTCTTATCCTAAAATGCTGGAAGAACCTGTGGGCTTGTTCTGTTCTCGTACTGTCCTAAGTAAATACATGGTTGAATGAAGGATGTGTAACAGCCTGTGTGCACCCTGAAGCTGTGGCTTTCGATTTGGCAGTTTTGCAACCATTTTTGGCTATGGGTTTTGTTTGTTTTGCTTGGGGGCTTCCTAGGTTCTTTTGGCTCCCATTTTTTCACAACCAAATCAATTTCATGACCTCATTCTCTTCCCCATCTGCACAAACATTTGGGCTGGCATAATGCAGGGAATGGTGCAGAGACAGGAACATACAGCCCAAGAAAAGGTGTAGGAGGGAGTGAAGTGCTTTCATAAATCATGATTGTCAAATTTGAATGAAGCTACAACTCAACTGAAACTACTTGTTCTAAGGGTGTAGTTACAAAGATTTTATTCACCAGCAATTCCAGGCCCTTATGGTGCCTAGCAGTTAGATCAGCAGTGACAAGGGTATAGAGGACTACCCTGGGGATGGAAAGAGGAATTCCCATTACCCCCCTGGGTTATTTTTTTATCAGTTCCCTCCCTGAAGTTGTACAAATAAGAACTGGACCCAGGAAACAGAGGCAGGAAAGAGACTGCTGTTGGATGTGGCATGTTCCTTCCCCTGTGCTGCTGGTGGTCTGAACCCAAGGTGAGCAGGTTCAGGGAGGTAAAATGCGACAAAAACTATACAGACAGTGGTTTTTTTTTATTACTGTGAACTTGCTGTGGGATCACATGAACGTGAGTGTTCATTCAAGAGGAATCAAAAATCCATGTTTGGAAGGGGAATTGGGCATCACCATCTCCTTAGCTACATTCAGGCATTTAATCAGCCCAGCTGTAATGTCAGACAATCCAATATTTCCCTGAGGTGCCTGGAAACAGAACCAGAAAAGGAGCAAGACCTCCCCCTTGTGCCAAGAAACAGTTTGGGAGAAAACTCTATTATTGCAGAGACGCATGAAAAATTCCAATTAGTTTGATCCTCCACATCTTTTCTTCACAGCCCTTCTATACAGAAATAATCTGAGCAGATGTTGGGCGAAATCAAGGCTCTTTTTTCTGGTGTTGGCTTGAGGATTATCTGATTGTTTTAGTGTTCCCTGAAGAAGGATCTCTGCAGTCATGTAACACCTTTGATATTTCAAAGACTGCAAGCGTGGCCTCTTTTGTGGAAACATCCTGTCATTTCTCCAAACTGCATTACTTTGTAGGTAAGGGAGGGAGCGTTTGCCCACCCTTGGGGATTTCCTTGAGAAACCATAATGAATAACTTTTATTCCTAGGCATCTATATAGTGAAACAAATAACTTCTTAGTCTAATAATCTAATTTCATAGGTTTGGAAGAAATGTGTTAACCTGTTTTTAGAAATCATTGAAAGAAGGTGTTGTCTTGGTTTGAAAAGACAGGTATCTGTCAGGGAAAACTGAAGTTTCCCTTGGAATAGAGAATGTGAAAAAAAACCCCCTCCCTCAAAATTATTACAATTTTGCAATTAGGAGCTTTCAGGCAAAAATATGGGAATAGGAATAACAGTCATTTACTAGGAATATTAAAAAAAAAAAAGAAAAATACAAATATAGTAGTACAAAAAAAACAAAACCAAGCAAACAAAAAAAACTCCTAGAAAACCCTGACAGAGTCAGAGATACGACCTGCACCCTGTTGTCAGGGTTGGAAGCAGTCCAAATAAGTCTTCCTGGAGTAACAGATGTTGTTCTGTGGAGTAGAAACAATCTTGTAGAACAAAGGGTCCAGTGCTGGTGAGATGGGTCCAGTCTTCCTCCAAGAATTCAGTAGAAAACTGGCTGAATTCGTGTTTGGGATTGCTGGTTTTATTTGGGGGGAAAGGCTTTGTCTCCTCCTACTGAGTGGAGCATCTCACAACAGAATGAAGTAATGTTGTCAGTCATGTGAGAGGCCTTAAATGGCCCATTCACCTCGGAGGAAAAGGGGTGGGAGAAGATATCTTCCAACTAGTTTCAACAGATGAAAATAGAATTCACATTTTTGGTTACATTTTTCAATCCAAGACAGGTGTGTTTTTAAATATTAGCACATGTTCTTGTTGTAGAAAGTCTTGGCCTATTTGAGGCTATCTTTTCCATCTTTAATGCAAAATTAAACTTGCTTGTAAAACACTCTGCAATAACAAAACTGCTCAGTATTTCATACAGATTTGCTAATGGAAGTACACAAATGTTGTTATGGAGTGTATATATACATTATATAGAAGCAGCCAGTGCTCACAACAGAACCTTATCTCTGAGTAGATCTATGATAACTTCAGTTCTCTTTTTGTTGCCGTAAAAGTTGCCTGAAAGACTTTAATTTCTAGCCCAGCTCTCTTCCAAAGGCTCAAATCAGTATATCAGACTTCTGTTGCCACCAGCTTTTCTGTAGCATGGAAATTTGTGGTTTTGTGGTATAATGGTGATTGTACTTATACAGGCATTTTGATCCCATAACTTAAAATACCCCCTGCATTATAATCTTTATGTATTTGAAATACAAATGACACATTAAGTACTATTGAAAAATAGGACCCTGAAAAGAAACAGTAGACGAGAAATTTTGAAACATAAGTATGCAGCACAAATAGAATACCCTTTTCCTGCACACATTTAAAAATAATTGCAAAAGCCCACTAAATAGTTCTTCTAAGAAATAATACAAAAGAGGAATCTATAAGTCACTGATCTGCCCTCTATTTACAGTATTATCATTAATCCTTTATGCTATATGAAGTTAAATACATTTAGATGCCATATTGTGATAAATGCCAATCTCTCGATTTTAGAAATTTATGAAAATTTAATAAAGAACAAAATTAGTTACAAAAATTTAATGCAAATAAAAGTTTAAACAGTTTTCAGAGACAGGACAAATAATGAGACAAATAAGAGCAAAGAAGGTAGTCTAGACCACTGTCCTTCCTCCTTCCCAGGCCAAAGCCAGTCAGGAGAAAGGCGCTTTTCAGGAGAAAACCTTCCCTTTTTGAGCCCAAAATTTCATGAGTATGCATTCTTTATCTAAGACAAGCTCGTTTTTGCAAGGGCCCCCTGCTAACCCCCCTTGGCGCCAGGGAGCCTGGCCTGACCAGGTGGCTCTTGTGGATTCGGGCATCTGGTTCTTACAGATTTCTGGTAGATATGCATCTTTCCGTCTGAAGAATCCGAGGGTTTTTTTTTCTTTTCTGTTGCAATCCTTATTTCTGGGAAACATCCTCCGGGTCCGTTTGTCTTATCTCTTGAGCTAAAGAAAATACCTTACACACAAATTTTACTAAGGCCTGATGTTAAAAACTACATTTACTATATTGTTCAAATGTTAATATTACATAACTTTTCTAAATAGCATATTACATATAGTAAATATCTGCGTAGAGCCACATACACAATATGACTTTTTCACATATATCGACACTAGCTAATAAAGTGCCTCATTGACACTAACAGAAATAAATAGTTACAATAGTATGAGTTGATTTAATTTTCCCCTCCACAAGACAAATAAAATTATAAGATGAAAAAGTAAGATTTTTATGCACTGAGATTTTCCTCTCCTCCCCCTTCTGAAGCTACTTTGCTTGTTTTACTTAAATACTCTAAAGCACAAGCTTCTGGAAATGTTAGTATTTCTCACTCTGAGCATTTCTTACTGTTGAAGTTGAGAAATCAACTGTTTTCAGTTGTCAGTGTATAAACTAGAACTGAAATACATTTCCATTGACTCCCTGATGAAGAAGAGGTTTTTTCAATATTAAAATTGTCATAGTTTGAGGAAAAAATTAATAGTACGCTTTTTCAAGACAATCCACGAAGGGAAAGAAGAATGAACTTTAAGGATCAAAAGACCACAAGGCCAGAAAAATGGTTGTAGGTTTTTTCTTGTGTTTTTTGAAGTCAGGTGTGTACTGTATTTTCACAATTCATGTCTTTTTTCATGCACTTTTTAATTTAAATTCATTTCTTTGAAATAGTGAAGGAATAAAAGCTGTGTAAGTCTGGTGACAGGGATAACTTAGAAAGTTTGTATTTTCCCTAGCATTTGTGGAATACCTGAGAGCAGAGGATGCAGTAGCTTTCATCTCTGTTTCTACTGTGGATTTAAGTCCTCTTAAGAGCTTCCAAGAAGTATGTTCTAGAAGTGTAGTTGTAAAATAATGTGACAGCAAAACTAGAGGAGATGTTGACAGAAGAATGAAAGACTTTTGCTAGTGTCATTAAAAAATAAATGTTTATATTAAATGTTTATATACATGGAAGTAACTTTATTTCATTAATGCTTAATAGATATTTTTTTCCAGAAAAATCTGTACATTCTGAAAATCTACATGATAGCTTGGACATTAGTCCTTTTAAGTAGACATGTTTTTATATATTGACTAGTAAGGTTATTTTTATATAAATACTTTAAATGTGTTGTTTTCAAGAGTTTATTTGTTTACTTGAATTTTGGAGCTTGATGGATTACATAGATACCTCACTGGATTTTTTTTTTCCTATGTTAAGAAAGGAAAAAGGTATTTCAGGCATTTTATAGGTTTTTCCGTTTAATAACTTTGATAAATAGAAGAATATTTAGAGTCTCACAGGAAGAAAGAATTTGTAGAATTTATACAGAAATTAGGAAATAGTGAAGTAAGATGACAGGTGTATCAATTCAGTTTTACATTCCTCATTAATTAGCTTTTATTTCTCCTGCTTTTATCATTGGAATGAGGCTGTAACCCAAGCTGTTGTACTGACTGCATTTACCAGAAGAACACTATCTTCCATCATCTTTGCAAAAGTAATCTTGCATATGAGTGGTCTGAGTCAGTTTGGGGTTTTTTTCCTCTAATGTGTGTATTAGATCAGTGCTGTGTTGAGATCTCTGAAGAGGAAGGTGAAGGCAAGGTGTTTATTTACTTAAACAATTTTTGCAGAACTGATTTAGGTGTAACATCACTGGAGGTATGCTTCTTGCTGGGATCAACCTGCCTGCCCATATCTCTGTGGTAGGTGAGAGTATAAATTACAGGATCCCCCACTTCTTTGCACCTGTGTCAAGTCCTCAGTGTGAATTATTATTTGTGGAAGGGAGAAAAGGCAGACCCAAATAAACCAGAATTTTAAACCAAAAAAAAGCATTCAAAGAGATTTGATTTCACTCTCATCATTCCCACTGTATTTCCCTGTTGAGCCATACAGTGGACAGTTCTATATTCAGTTATATTCTTCGTGGTTCATTTATTGCCAGGAAAACTTCTAAGCAGCCACTGTTAAAATTGGCATTTGACTAGAAATAAAATGTACTTTTATTTTCATTTTTTAGGACACTATGTTGTGAATAGACATTACGGTTATCTCCTTACCACACTGGCACATGCACTAGCCTTGCATGACTAACCCATTTGATCACGGCTTCTGGCACTCTGAAGCCTTGGTTTGTTCTCCTTCACCTCCTCTTTGTCTTCTGTAACCCCTTCTTTTTTTCCTCTAGCACTCATGAATAGTGCACATCCAAAATGCCCTGTCGAAGAGGTATGTCTGACACAATACTCTACAACTCTTCAATCAAGTATGCTTTGCTGATTTTGGCTAATGATGCTGTGATGTTGCACAATAAGATGCTACCACTTCCTTAAATCGCACTTGCTATGCAAAATTTTTTTTCCTTGATTAATTTGTTTTTCTCTCTAAAGAAATCCAAATGAAAATGCAATGGGGCCATTGAAAAAAATTATTTGAATGTAAATATGGCCAAACCAGAAAAATGAAGAGGTCAGAATTTGCTTGTTTTATGTATTTTAAAACACATGGTGTGAAAAATAAAGTTTCTGACTCTTAATCCACAAGTGATTTGAGCTTTAGCAAATATTGAGCTGCTAACATTTAATATTTTCTTTTTTATGTGAAAGAGGGTGAAGTATCTTTTTAGGTTGTGTGGCTTAGTACCTTTCCCTTCTATAAAACAAACAGAAAGAGACATTAAATAAGATTAAACAGCACATCTCAGAAATAATCCATCAAAAGGAAATGCCTGAATGAGAAATAACCTAACACTTCTTTTTGTTTAATTCATGTATTGTTTTAATGAAAGGAAAAGAAGTTTCAACTCTAGGGTCTCCACAATGCAGAATATAGAAAGTTGTGGGAGTGAGGAAGACAGGGGACAGGACCAGCTCTCTTGGTGGTAACTTGGACATGGAGAGACTTAAAATGAATGTAAAACTCCACTTTGAATATTTTAAAAACTCATATTTAGCACAAATTTTTTTTTAAACTTGACCAATCATAAAATCTATGATTAAGGATCAGATGCTCTATGTTCTGCATTTCATTGATAGTGGATTGGTAAGGGCTCTGCTGTTGTTGCAGCAGTGTATTTTAACCACTTCAAAACTTTTGCTTTTTTTCTTTAAATAGCTTCTCGGACCTCTAGCCATAGTGATCAACAGAGGGATAGAAGGTATGATGCTATGATTTATATTGCAATGAGGTGTTACTGTAAAACTTGTAATACTTGTGTCACAGTATTACTTTCTATGGCTTTCTCTTCTAGTTTATTTTTTTCCTTCTCTCTATCCTTAGTATGTTTAGAGTAGACTTGGAAATACTAGAAATACTTTGATTTTTAAGCACGATAGGTTAAGAGTTTGAAGAATTCTCTCATCAACATTTGTATGTGTCCTCAAAAAGGGAATGCAACCAACCATTAAACCTCTGCAGAACTGTTTTATTTTCCTGACATCTATGTATGGGATCACTTCACAAGGAAAATAAGCACACATTCAAGCCTCCTTTCAGTTTCTCAAAGGGTATTGAGAAAGGAGGTCACCAACCTGGATGGATGGTGAACTGAGTCTGCCATTATTTTAGATGTGAAGGAACTGTACCCTTTTTAAAAAATTGTTTTTAAAATAGTTTTAGAAGCTATCCTTCTGCAGTTTTATTTCTGTCAGTAGACAGAAGCTTCTGTAAGCAGATGCTTTATCTACTCACAAAAGTCCCTTTTCAAAGTGAAAGTTTTGTGAGATTCTGGATGGATCAGTGGTACTGCAGGGACCATGGCCAGAGAGCATGGGACACTCCTGCCCGCTGGTGCTCTGAAAGCGCTGGTACAGTGATAAACCAGGGGTGCCACCTGTGGGTCCTTCACTGTCATGGAAGTCTCTGTGATACTGGGTGATGGAAGCAAAAAGGCCCTGTCCCAAAGGCCTTGTGAGGCTTGCTCTCCCTTACTTTAGCACTCTGGAAGGTTTCCCGTGGGGTCTGAGGATACACAAGTTTTTACATATCCAGCCAAAAAGCAGTTTTATGTACCCTGCTGTTTTCAGATTGTAGCAGGCTAAGGACAAAGACATGATTAGTTCTCATTATCGTGTGAAGACTAAGACTTCTGCCATCTAATTGAGTTGTACTTGGGTTTAAGAGCTTTAAACACTTAAATTATTTCATTAAAGCAGATAAATCTACTTTTTGGCTAAGACATTTAATTAGGGGCCTAATTAAATGGAAGCCTAAGTGTTTGTTAGGAAGATCAAGTAAGTTGCTTTGAAATCATGGAAAGACTCCTTTAGTTAAATCAAAAAGACCTGAGCTATTTTTCTTTCCCATTCCAGGAAAACCTTGAACTGTTACACTTAAAAGCACTATTTGTAAATGTTTTAGGTAATTATTCCCCTTTGCCTTTATTTCTAGACGTCCTGAAATTACAATAGTTGCTGCTGAACCCCTCAGGCCATCCTCCTGGTTTCCAGGTGCAAGTCCTGTCACTCCTCAAGGATTAGGATTCCCTTCTGCTTCATCTCATGCTCAGTGGAGGAGAAATGAGCATCTTCCAGCTGAGGTGAGCATGAATTTACATGAAGCGTTGTTTGATTTACGAAGGTAAAAAGCTCATTAGATTAGAGAGGGACAGTTTCTGCCTGCTCAGACTTTCATCACATTGAATAGAAGACTATGACAGTGTTCTTTTCCTCTGTATAAGTTAATTTAGTATTTTTTAATTCATATGCCAATTCTTTTTAAAAAGTATCATATTTGGATGTATATTTATCTCAATATTTATCTCTCTATTTTGTAGCTTCCGCCATCATATGAGCAGGTGATAAAAGAAATCAATCAAGTGCAAGTCAATACAACAAATAATAACAATGCTGCTGCTCCTAGACATACCACTACTTCTGCAACACAAACTGACTTTCCAGAGGACCTAATCAGCCATTTGCCAGGAAGTAATGTGAAAACTAGTGTGCCTCCACACTGGGAATCTGCAGGCTGTCGAGGTGAGGTTGTTTTGGATTTCTCTGTGATGAAAGCCATACCCTATCTCCTGAAGATGCACTTTATTGTTGGTCTGTGCAGTATTTAATATGAATAACAGTTAAATTTCTGTGAATTATTACTATTGTAAATGTCTGTAAAAATCCTTTCTTCTGAGAAGCTACTGTTGCATTCAGAGTATCATTAAATCTTGAAAGTTGGTCAATTCAGCCAAAACGACAATCAGAACTTTGGGGCCAGAGAAGCTCATATATTTTATCAAAATAGTAGCACTTCATACATTCAGACTGAGAAGTGTGCAAACCAAGCTGGGGAAGCTGATGTATTCTTCTTTGGTCTGGATTTTGTTTGCATACCCCTCAATGCTGAAAGTTAACAGGAGATTTTGAACTCAGCTTGTAAATACCATGCATTTCAGCAGTCTTCAGCTTATTCCTAAAATTTGTATATTTTTCCATTCATCTTTTTAGGAACAGAAGTGTATTTTTACAAGGACCAGTAGAGATCTCTATGAAAGCCATCATGTTTACCATCCTGATGGCTTTCAAAAATAACACAAATTAAATGTTCTGGCATAGATAAGTAAAACTTTTTATTTTCTGTTAGCAGGGCAGAGTCCTCTTAAACCTCCTAGGCCTCCTGCATCTCTTCTGAGTAAGTCTCCTGCAGAAAATGAGAATTCTTTAATACACTTGGAAAATCCTGAAGGTCAGAGGTGCCAAGAAAATCCCAATGCTGTGATATGTCCTGTGCCAAAGCCAAGGTCAAGAAGCAATCTCAGATCTATGGTCAAAAGTACTGAAAGTAAGATAGGCAGTGGAGAAGAAGTGAACCAGTCTACTGCAAAACTGCAGCCATTTCCGATTCAGCAGTCGCCTCTTCTGGATGAAGACAGCTTACTAGACAATCACATGGTGATGGACAGCATGAGTACAGAAAGGAGCCAAAATAGTATTGTTTCAAGAATCAAAGTTTTTGAATCCCAAGGCACTACTGATACCTCAGAATTATCAAAAAAGCCGGAAGTTGCTCCTCGTTCATTTGTCCCAAGATTTGTTACTACAAAGAAGCCAGTGATTGCTCCAAAGCCAGGGGTAGGCAGAATTTCAGAAGAATGGGATGCATGGACTGAAAGCAAATCAATGCCTTCCAAGGACTTGCAGCCTCAGCCTGAAATAGTTGAGAGCAGTGTTGTAACCAAACCTGAATTGCCAAAGAAGCCAAAACCCGGCCTTGTTAAAAGTAGCAGTAGTGATTTTCTTGATGCAAAGAGTGGATCAGTTGCAGAAAACAGCAATGGACAAAAGAGATTTCCTGTTCCTGCTCCAAGGCCTCTTGTTCCTAAAAAGTCATGTTACTCAGAAAATCCTGCTCTTTCTTTGGCCCCGCTAAAACCGGTTGCTGCTCCCCCACGGCCTTCTGTATCTGCCCAAGAAAAAGTTTTAAAGTCTCTGGGGGAATTGTCCCCTGCAGCCAACTCTTCAGCACCTGATTTACAAAATAAACTAGATGTGGAAGGAGATCTGATCAGTTTTGATGATGATGTTTTGCCCCTAAGTCCAGCTTGTGTAGTTAAGGATAACATCAGTTCTGAAGCAGCAGCAGCGGGTAAGAAGAAAATGTTTTTAAACTGTCACTTCGGTTATTTTTTGCAGGTGTATCTTGTGTGAGTTACATCTACCTGTCTTGTTGAGGTTTATGTGTGTGCAAGAAACTTCTGGTTTTCTGTTATGTCAAGATCACCATGAAATTACATGGATTTTGAGGCTCAGGAGGTTTCAAGGCTGTATAAATCTCAGAACTTGTCTGCTGGATATATTATGTGATTACTAAAATAATAACAGAAGACTTGATCTTATATGCCAGATGTCACCTCCAGAATCTGCCATAGTTCTCTCTGGGGAACTTGGGACAGCTTATCTCTTACCATCTGATGTGACTGATTTATTTGAGTGCCTTAAGGTCTGTAGTGCAAACCTAGTCATCTGAAGAAGGAGCAGTGTTTGTGGCATATAGGAACACTCATGATCAAACATACTGAAGTGGTCTGTCCATCTCACCAATGCCTACTTATTTGCTCTATCCTGTCTTTCTGTCTTGTCATGTGACTGCATTCTTGTAACACAATTTCAGGGGTTTTTTAATAAATGAAAATAACTATTTAAGGTGGACAGGTCAATTACTAGAATTGCATTCTGTTCATAAACCTTGTTTGATACTATTAGGTACTTGGGGTCAATTCTTTTTAGTGCTGTTTTGGGTAGTTTAAGACACAAGGTGGGTGTTGGACTGTCATTGCATTTTATAGCAATAGATTTTGCCCTCTTAATGTTCAATATGTCTGGTTTAGTTCACCAATCCCATTGCAATCCAGGGAGAGTTCTGTTTTAAAGCAGAGGGTGTGTCATGCAAAATGCTCCTTTAAGGAACTGGCTATGACTTTCAATTACTTTTTTTTAACCTCATCTATTGGGTTTGTGTGACCAGGGCTTAGTTTTGGGAGGGCTAACAGGGATGGCTTTTCTGAGAAGCTGCCAGAAGCGTCCCCCACGTCCAACAGGGTGGGAGGGATCCCTTGCTGAAGCAGGAGAAGAGTGTGGGAATTCCTCCCCGGAAGAGGAAGGAGCAGCAGAGACAATGTGTGATGAATTGACCACAGCCCATTTTCATCTCACTGTGCTGCTTCAGGGAGGAGGTGAGAAAATTGCAAGTGAAGTTGAGAGTGGAAAGAAGGGAGGAGTGGGAGTATGTGTTGTTAAGATTTGGATTTATTTTTCATTACCCTTTTCTGATTTGACTGGTAATAAAGTCAAGTAATGTTTCCCCAAGTCAAATCTGTTTTGCCATGATGGCAGCTGGTGAGTGATCTCTTCCTGCTCTTATCTCAACTCAGGAGCATTTTGTTACATTTTCTTTCCCTGTTCATTGAAGGAATGGAGTAATAGAGTAGCTTTGGGGCACACCTGACATCCAACCAGAGTTAACCTACCCCACATCATTTATTGTCTTAACATTCACAAAAGAGAAGTGTAGGTGCTCTGTAGTTGTCATGGTAAATCAGTATTAATGATAGTTATCAAATGCAATTTCTTCTCAGTTCATGAATTATATTATCAGATGAAGTTCCAGTTTGTTATTGTTTCTCCTCTCTATTATCATAAAAGCCCCAAGGCAGATGTAGAAAGTTCCCTAAAAGTTTCAGATTGTTAAGATTGGTATGTACAAACATATAGTTCTCAGAAGAGCTTATGAAAGCAAGAAAAATAAGGCAACAAAAGATCCTGCAGGAGAGATGATTATTTCAACATGGATACAAGTCTGTTTTTTCTTGAGCTGACAGATTCCAGGACCACTGCAAAAATGTCACTAAAACTGAAAGGAGGATGGAGTACAGGGTGACTGGAGAGGTGTTTTGTACTTATGTCAAGGAAATGTTTGGCTGATGGTGTCTAGGTAGAAAAAGAGATGTGATGATTGTGTCTGGAAATTGGAGTCATGGAATAGACACTGTACATGTGGATGGTTTTAAAAGAAAAGCCATTTAGGGTAAAACTTTTGTAGTTTCAGCCATCTTAATGTGATTAATAGATGTAACAAATGGAAGGGAAATGTACCTGTTCTAAGTAGTAGGCAAGAAAAAAGAATATTCACATTTTGAAAACACATAAAAAGGAAAAGTCATATTTTCGCTATTTACACTAAAAGACAGACCTGCCCCCAACCTAGAAAAAATATATAATGTTAATTCTTCTCTTAAATCAGAGGTTGAGTGATCACAAATGAAAATCATCTGAAAAAAACAGCTTTCATCATGAGGTGGTAAGAGTGTCGTTCTTACTCTTTCTGGTTGGTGTGCTAGGTGTTATTCTTAATTTAATTAAGAAGAAAATGCTTTCCATCCTCATGGTTAACAGAGGAATTATTCATATAATAGTCTCCTGACTTCTTAAGTCACCTGCCCGTGATTTTATTCATTCAATAAAATGTCATCTGCACTGCAATCACCTTCTGCCTACTAAATAGAAAAAGGTATGGTAGCATTACCACTTTATTACACTGTAAAATTAAGATTAATTTCACATTTTTGCTGGCATTTTGGAGCTCAAGATCATATCCTGTACCCTGGATAACTAATACTGTGCAGTGTCTTGACAGAGCATACACAACAACAACACTGGCTCTCTGAAAATGAGGCAACATAGAACACTAACACTAGTTATTTTTCAAATTCTTATAGGAACAGCTTAGGATTTGCAAGATAAATCCATGGTAAAATGTTTTGTGAAGGCAGGAAGAGAAGCTCTAATCTTGCTCCCAGTTCCCCAGACCTTTGCATTTCTTACGTATTTGTCATTGTCATTACTTAGCAAAATGACAGTGCTCTGCTTGTTGTTATAGCAACCCTAGGAAGGCTTTTATGCAGTGGCGTTGGAAACCAAGCACCAACATCTTGTTTGTCAGAGAGCAGCATTACATCACATAGTGCAGTGTTACCAGAGCTTCATTTTGTCTGGTACAGCACAGGTGCATTAGGCCAATGTAAACAGAACTGGAGGGATCAATCCCTGCTGCTGCTGACTCCTGCTGTGAAAGGAGGAAGAGAAAGTGTTCAGTGGATGATGAGGAGGGTGCAGAAGGCAGAAGTTGAAGTGAGCATATGAATGAAAAGGTGAAACAGGCGAAACAAAGTTCAGAGTCTCCACAGCAATTTAGTTGACTAATGTAAGACATCAGCTTCCTCTAACAGAAGGCTACCAGCTCCACAGTAAGTGAAGGATACTTGAATACTGTATGTGTGCTAAGATCAACGGTGTTGGCAACAAACCAGTTCAGTTTCACCAGTCTAAATGCCAGCGATTAACTGGCAGTTCAACTATGAAAACTAGCTGAATGAGTCAAGTTTACCTCCAGCAATCCTGTGAGTTTTGTCAGTGTGTGACAGCATTTCCAGCAGAACAGCTGTTAGTTGAATGAATTTACCCTTATCCAAACATCAGTAATTTTATTCTTGTTCAAACTGTGTGAAGAGGGAAATCATTCTAGTGCAAATAGATTCTGTTGAATCTATTTGCACCAGAGAGTTGAAGTCTATGGTGACTTTGGAAGCTGCAAAATTCAGAGGTGAATTGTGACAGAATCTTGCAGCCAACTCATGGTGCTGGCCCAAGGGAAGTGCCAGGAAGGAGAAATCAGGAAAGACAAATCTGTGGACTTGCATGTCATCAGCCAAAAGTTTTCTGTGCCATAATTTTGGACTCAAAGGCTAATGTTCAAAGTAATTTCCTAATTAAAGTACTTCTGGTTTAGTCAATCATTCAGAATGTGAAGGCATCTGTTTGGGACTCTACATCATTTGGTTCTAATGCTTTGATGATAGTTGTGATATTTTGTATCATCTGGGTTACTTTTGGATTTTTCTTGTGGCTGATAGCAGGGACTTGTACAGTTCCTGGCAGTTAAAAGTTTTGGTAATCAGGTTGGCTCAATTCTCACATATCCATGTTTGCAAAGGCTTGGAAATCAAATCCTAGTGCAAGTTTAACTGTAAATTTTACAGCTTCAGAAGACCTATGATTTTATCTGTAATTTGTATTAGTTGTTATGTCAAAGCATGTAGTGTACCTGCTTGCTAAGTGTTATGAGAATGTATGTTTTGGGCAAAGAAGATCAGGTAATGGTGCACTTAGAGCACACATTTAAATTAAAACTTGGAGGTGATATTGCTGCTATGTTTTTATTCCTTTTCTCATATGCGGAGCTCTCCTTCCTTTTCTCTTCTTCCTTCTCGTTGAAGCAGCATATAATTCCCTGATTGCTCTGTGCCTGACACAGCCGAACTCAATTTAAACCAGATGCTTTGAAAAGTAGTTCAGAGAGTGCCTTACCCTACCAGCAGGAGACTGCTCACATTTTGATATCTTCATTACGTTCAGGTCAAACTGTAGTATGACTACTGCATTTCTTAATTGTCTTATCTATCTGTCTGTTTAACTACTTTATCATATTGTAGAGGTTCATTTCTTTCTGCTGAGAAAAAAATCCAACCGAAACAATGCTGCATTTATATATATTGTTGCTTCTTGTGGCATGAATGGTGGCATTTGTGTGACATTATAGACAATTCTGAAAAACTGCTGCTTGAATAACTCCAGATTGGTCTGCTGTGGGGATATTGCCCAGCTGCTTGATTTTAATTGCTTACTCAGGGTGAAAAAGAAAAGAAAAAAAAAAAAAGAAAGAAGAAGAAATAAAGGAAAAAAAGGAAATAGTTCTAACTGGCAGATTAGTCCAGACAGATCATCAAAATAATGCAGCTTTTCTTAAGGTTCAGCTGTGTTTCTGATGATTCTTACTGTGGTTATTTTCAAGACACCTGTCTCCTTTTTTACTCACTGACAATTACCACCCCAGAAAAGAATAAGCTGTGTCATCCATATTAATCTGCTATTGGCATACACCACCGTAAAAACAATTTTACCTGAGGACATGCTGCTATTGGAGACTGGGGACTGTGCTGTGTCCTGTTGGTTCTGCTGCAAGGTTGGAAGTCTCCAGGAAAAGTGGTAACAAGCATCCATTAACTTTTCAGTCACTACTGGTGCTTCCTTAATGAATAGAAATTGGAACCTTCAAAGACCATGAAAGTCGGCCTAGAGAGGGCCTTATATCTAGGCTCAGGAAACAAATAAGGTTTTTAAGTCAAAGCTATGTAATACGTGAGTCACCCTTTAATTTGCCAAACGCAAATGAATTTCATTTGAATTCCAAGTCTATAGATGCTATGAAGTAGCACACAAGTTATAATGTTCTTAATAAGGTGTCTTCTCTGATAATTAGATCTGTTTATTTTACAATATTTAAAATTCAGATGTCCTTTGTTCACTAAGTTTGTCAAAGAACAAAATGCTTATTTAAAAGAAAATGTTTATTAAAACACCCTTTTTTTGCTGAAAGCACGTGAGATTCTTGCAGGAACGTAGATAGGTATTTTAAACAACATTATAATTACCTTGTCCTTCACATTTTCAATAAAAAAGATTTTATATGTCTGACTGCTTTCCATTACCTGCTTTGGAAATTTTCACCTTGCCTGTTTTGGAGCACATAAATCTCTTGGTAATAAAAAAATCATTCATTCAGCTGGCAAGAATGGACAAGGCCATGTTTCTTAATCTTCAGGGTAATTCGGGGGTCTATTTTTTTGGTCACGCATTGTATGTCCAAATACCCTCCGACACTTAACTTTTGAAGTCAGACCAGACTATGCAACCAATTTCTAGCAACATGCCCTCACAGCTGAGCTTTTCTGGGCAGGAGGTTTGATCAGAGGCCTTCTGAAGGCTCTTGCCTATCCTAGTCTTACTTCAACTAGCAAACTTGATAGAAAAGTAGCCTCCAAACTCTCCTGTAATAGCCTGTGCTGGTACGCACAGTATTTTTGTGCCAAAGGCAGTGTATTTTCCATCATCTTTAGTAGTCCAGATGAACGATGAACCAAATAGTTATGCTTTTAGATACACACAGGTGCAAAGTGTGGGCATTCCCACACTTTAAGAGAGAAGCACTGAAAAGCACTGAAAGCTCAGAAAAGATCTGTTTATATCTCTCTATTTGTACAAGTACTACGTGTGTAGTTTTCTACCTCATGAATGCTTTTATTGCTATTAAATGTTACAAAAGTCCAAGAAGTTTTGCTATTCTAGTAGTAGCTTTTATTTTATCTGCTCTCCATCCAGTTTTCTGACTACATGGATGAGATTTCATTGCTCTGATAAGGACAGCTTGCATTTTCAAGTACATTTAAGTCATATCGTCTGTAGTATGGCTTGGCAAACGACTTCTGTACTTCACAGAGAATACAAAACTCCATATAATATTCTTTGTATTTGTGCACTTTTGTCACACTGATGGCTAGGCTTTTTCTACGAAGCAGATTTGCTTGCCTCTCCTCCAGTTTTAAGTCTGAAGCAGTACTGAGTCTCCTCCCAAGTGATACTGCATTCCTTTTGTTTGAATAAGCTGGTTTAGTCACCTAATGTTAAGGGAATACCAAGAACCCTGAGTGTCTAACTTACTTTTAGGTTATGTACAGATCAGATGCTGAAAGAACCTTCGTATCATTGTCTCTCCCTCTCTCTCTCTCTTTTTTTGTTTTAAAGTTTCCAGTCTCTTAAAAGTTACAGTCATGACCATACATGACAATGTTATGTGCAGAGGGAGGTGCAAACTGCATATTTTGTGAAAGGTAGTGTAGTCCATATTAATAATTTCTATGTGGCACAAATCCATTTCTGAAACAGGGAAGTTAATTGTTTATTTTCTTGATGAAAAATACTGTGGAAAAGCAGATTGGTAAAATCATTGATGCTGGAATTGAGATACCATACCTATCTAATACATCTCTTTATCATTGTAAATAGGTTAAGATTTAAAATGTCTGAAGAACACCAGACTTTTGATTGTGACATTTCACAGTATTTCTTGAGCATGAGCCCCATTCTTTGAGGTGTTACCTGTCAGGTTTCCATTGAATCACTGCTATATTACTAGGAGGGGCTTGTTGTTGAGAATCTTCCCCCAAGTAAGGGTTGATTGTGCTTCCATAAACACCAGAGTGCTTTCACAGGGCTAGGTTTTAGTAAAATCATTTGTTGATGAGATCTGTTCCTGTTCTCTGTTCCTGGAAGACTCTAGTAACGATCCTGTTCTGTGTGAAGGGAATGTGGGAGTTTTGCCTTTAACAGCTGATTTCGGTTTTTAAATTAAACCTTTAAAGTAGACATAGTTTCATACTTCTGTAGTGACAAGTAGTATCAGCATCCACACCTTTGTACTCTGTTGTTCTCACGTGTATTGCATACTTCTTGCAGGACTGAGCATCTTCACAAAAGATAGTACTATCTGGGCTTTTAGCTTTCCACCTACTATTTGTTTGGAAATTCCCCTTATTGCTGCTGAGGTATCTATTACCATCTTGCTACCTCTCACTTAAAGACTACCAATACATATTTCAGGAAGATACCCATCTGTTCTTCTTGCATGGGCAAAACTTACTGCTTCTTCTGTAACCTCATTTTTAATTTTAAACAAAAGTGGTGTATGTCACTGGGGGTTAAAAGGTTGTTTCTCCAAAACTGCTAAAAGAAAAGAGATTGTGTGGTTTATTTGAATACATGGCTTGCATTTGTCTTTCCTGCAAACAAGCATAGTAGTGTATGTTATCACATAACCCTTTGAAACAGAAGCTCTAGAAAAATGAGACTAAGGAAGCCACAGACTGTAAGCGTTGTTGTAAAACTTTAATAAAAAAATCAGTAGAAGTATGTTGCTGTGTCTTACAAAAAGTTACTTGCACATTAATTTCCTTGAGCTGAGAAGCTTTAAATGAGTAATTTAACAATTCTATTTTCACACCCCCATGAATTATGCTCATATAATGCCCAATTGTTGTTAAACAACATAAAAATTTGATATGTTGTCAGTCCCATTGCACAAAGCAGCACAGTCGTTTTCTCAGCCAATTTCTGCTGCAAGCCCAGCACTAGGGAATGGAATAACACAAACAAGGTAATGAGTTTTAAACTAATTATGAGGTGACAACAGTATAATTGAACATAAGATAATGAATGGAAAACGAACGTTCATCAAATGGTTTTCTCAGCCTTAGAAATTACTTTTCTCAGACTTAAAAATTGTCAGATGTATTGATGTAGAGACCTCTGCCAGCTGCTGAATGGTCAAGAAAACTATTTCTATGCATATCAGTGATTAACAGCTGACAAAAAGCAATTTTTTACAATTTAAAAACTCCTTTAAATTTGTAAGACTACAGAACTGTGAATGTTTGGGATATTCAGAACATTTACACTTGGTCTCTCAATGTCTATATTTTCATAAGATGGAGGCTTTGGAAAATTGTTTCCTCGTTTTTCATGGAGAACTTGTTTCACCTCTGCAGAACCTTACCCTGAGAGATGCTGTGTGTGCCAGAGTGCTCCGTATGGTCATGCTGTGTCAAGGAGCCCATGACTTAGCCCTGCTCACCTTTCCTCTGCTCGTGCTGTGTCTCCGGCTTCCCAATAGGCAAATGCAGCTTTGAGGCCTTGCTGCCTCACCAAGGTCACTTCTCAAGTCTGGTGTACAATTGCCAGATAACTAGAAGAGAGAACAAAACCCAGTTTCAGGGTTGTTTTTTTTTCAGCTGCACTTAAAGTCACTCTGAACACCAGCACAAAAGTAATGGTTTGATAAATCTTCAGGGTTTTTTTAATGCAATGGGGGGGTTAGTATTTTAGCTAGCAGATGGAGGTATAAAAGAGTAAAAGAATATTGCAGTCTTGCTCCAGCGGTGGGATTTTGATTTCTTGTAATGACTGTACTTCCAGAATGCTTCCACCCCACTTGTGGTCTGTGGTTTGAAGTCCTCTACCAAAAACTCTTGCTGTGATGTGACTTTCATTGAAGAGACCTAAACCCCCTACCCTCATGTGCTAGTCCATAACTTGAACAAAATGTTCACCTTATATTCTAAAGCGTTGTGGGTTGCCTATCGAATTTCTGGATGCACTGGCAATCTTTAGGTGCAATGTGATGGACCCATCTTTTGTCTAGATGGTAACAGAGTTTGTTTTTAACTGTAGTCTATATACCTTTATCTGTGGACAAATTGTTGACCGTCCATGGTCCTTTGTACCTGAAGTGTACACTCACAGGTGTTGTACATGCAGCCTGACATAAGGAATTTATTTGCTGGATTCCTGAATAAAATGTGATCTGAAGGTACCAGGTGGGTTTTCGGGGAACCTGTGGTCTAGTTGGCTTTGAGAGAGGCCATGGCACAAATCCACACAGCACACCCGTACGGGATGGATCTGCCTGTGAGGAAAGCCTTAAGCAAGGGGCCAGTGGGAGGTGGGCATCTGAGCAGGGTGAACATGCGTGGGCCCTGTGGCATGTTGTCCCTACTGTTGTGACAGCTGCACGCTGGCAGCAGGAGCTGGGGGCACTGCCAGAGGGGGCTCATAGCAGATGCACCGGCAAGGGGGAGCTGTGGCCACCGAGTTGTGTGCATGCAGGAGGGCATGAGGTTGTTCATAAATAAATACTGCATTTCTGGACTTTCTTAAATCTTGTGTGAATCGCCAGGCACGGATGTATAGTGTCTTGCTCGGATTGGATTGTATTGTTCAAAATTGTCAAGAAATCATATTATCAAATACAGATTTTTCCAATTTTGCGAGGAAGTGTGGCAGTAGTTTTGGGACAGGGTATGGTTTTATTAAAGTCATGAGGAATTCAAAGAGATACTTCCTGCATACTTCCTGCATACTTCCTCTCTTAAACTATGACACTCCATAAATAACATCTCATTGGGCTACACATCTGAAAAGGCCAGCAGAATAGATCAGACTCAGTTGTTGTGGCTATGAATATGTGTCAGATTTATCACCCAGAGTCCTTCTCCAGTTTCTACTGTACACTTTTATAATACTGTTAAGCAGTACCATTTTACTGCAGAATTTGATAATGTCAGAGGAAGAAGTAGCAGTTGTTAAGAGAGAAGTATTGCTCTTTGACATGAAGGTGTACTTGAGAAAGAACACATTATTTTGGTCTTTATTTATGTACTAGTATTTTTACAGCTGCGTTCTACACATGCCTATGTTCTCTTGCTTGTTAATAAGAGACCAGTGTTTAAGATAATGCAGTATGGGAAACATTGCTCCTGTCTTACCATTGGAATGCTTGGGCAGGCTTGTAGAGGAATGACTGATACAGGCAGGGTCAGAGCTCAGGCATAACTCCCAGACCTTGGTCTGAACCTGTTCCCTCCATGTCACCAGGTTTATAATCAACAAAATTACATAGAATCTTCAAAAGAATTAGTTGTTCTACAGCAAGGAGGTTTTCTAATCAGTAGTATTCAAGTGTTTTGTGTATTTCAGTAGGTGTTTTGTCTGCTGCAGTGCTGATTGTGTAGCTTTGGCAAGATTGTATTGATTAAAACTTTCCAGTGAATGTGTTCACAGCTATGTCAGTGCATTAGATCAAGTGCTTTGTAAACGTTTCCCTAAAGCCATTTCGATTTCAGGTCCCTATTACCAAGCAATGCAGTTCCTCTTGTTTGGTGGCTCATATAATCCCAGAAAGTATCTGAAGCATGTTTATGTTAAGTCAGCTATGAAAGCACTTGTACAAAGAAGATCTGTTATTTACAAAGAGTTGGGTATGCTAATTGCATGAGCCTGAACCTTTTTTTATTACTGTGTTGGGTGTGAAATATAAATATCCTTAGTAATGAAAGCAATATTTGGTAAGATTTGTGTTCAACAAGTAAGTATTAAAGATGTTGGGTTTTTTCTTCCTTTTAGATCCGTTTCAGTTCCTTACCAAAAATGAATCTGCCAAGGAACAGATGGCTCAACCAGCTTTAGCACGAAAACCCACTGTGATCCGAATCCCAGCAAAACCCGGGAAATGTGAGTTCTTCTCTCAATTGTCTGAGAAATGTGTTAGAAAACCATTTCAGTTGGGACTTAACATTTAGTAAATGATTTACTCTTTAGTAGCTAATAACAGCTGCCAAAGGAATCCCATGGTACAGTTTGACAAGATAGAGGAGCCAAGCTAAGGCCTGTGGTGGGAGGGGGAGGTAGATGAATGTCGTGTTCCACTTTCCCTACTGCCCAGCTGCCTCTTGGGGCTCCCTCACTGGGGTTTGATATCTCTAAAACCAGATGGAGCTGATGCGTATCAGAGGTGAAACTGTACATAAGGTGCAGATATAAAGGCTGGAAAGGAGGACTTGCAGGAGATCCTTGCAGCAGGAGCAAGCTTGTTCTGTCTGCTAAACCATATTCTGGAGCTGAACCTTTGGCCAAACTGACTTTGGTCCTGACCGTAGGAGAGGTTTAGTGCTGCTCCCAAGCTTCCTTGTCAAAAGAAAAACATAGGTGTATTAAACTCCCCTTCAAATACAGCTTGGTTGGGATGTTTAGCGTAGTTTTCATAATTTAAATCCGAAAGTTCCTTTGATCCTTGCTAGTTTTGAAATCTGTGGCCATTTAAGCAATAATGTTTAGGCAGCAGTTTGAGGGAATAAAAAAGGGCATGTGAGAACTGGGATGCAAAAACCTATGTGTTCAGTTTTATGTCAGGGTCTTGACTGTAGTTTTGTGAGAGTTACTGTGTTCCTAAAGCCTGCCATCTCTAATCCTGTACAGCTTTACAAATGACACTGACAGTGTCTCAGAGTGGAAATTTATCAGAGAGCCACAAGGTCTTTGTGTTGGTCTTTGTATGCTGGAGTACGTACTTGCAAAACTCTGTTTGGCCTTATCTTTGATCCTCAGAGCTTAGAGAAAAATGTCAAAAGATAGCTCTTAAAACTCATGTTTCAAAATCGTATTTTGCCACATTTAGTAGGTGTATAGTCAATTCATAGTAACTGTATGTCCAGGTGGTATTTCTCCTAAGAGTTTCACTCATTATTTCCAATCTCCCCCGTCACCAACCCACTGTTAAAATACTGAATTTTCTTTTCTCCTGCATATGTGAGAAATGGAGTGGAAATGATTAAAACTGCAGAGAAGGAAAAGTCTTTCTGTTAATACCTGATTTTAAAAAATAGGTTTTTTTCAATTGGAAGAATATATTTATGAACTACTGTAAAGAAACTGTCTTCTCTATAAAGAAAATTTTAATTACAGTTAAAAATAAAACAAAACCAAAAGCCAACCAACTGCCTGACTTTTTTCCTTTCCTTTCTTTTCTTTTCTTTTTTTTTTTCTTTTCCTGAGATGGATTCCCTTTTGAACTTGTAGATAACTGGTCCCTTGCTGCTCTCTAGTGGTAATTGAAATTTCCACAAAGGAATGCCGGTCCTGTACTTAGCTACAAACAGCAGGAGGTTGTGATGGACTGCTTGCCTTATGGGAATCAGTGGTTGGAAGATTAATGGGATAGGGAGGAACAGAAACAGATAACGAGAAAGCAGAGTAGCCTTTTGTCAAGTAGGAGCTGCTGCAGAAATGTAACCTGTTAAAAGTTAAAAGAGGAGAACAGTACAACTGGGCCAAGGTATAAATGGATATAGTAGGATTTACATTGTGAAGGGCCACATAATCTCAGTACAGGGGTCTTTGCCATGTTGTTTATGGAGGAGATAAGTTCTCATAGAAACCAGCAAAAACTGAAAAGAAAAACCCCAATAAACAGTGAAAGTTAAACAATACAAATTTTTAAAACCCCCCAGAAACAGCCCACTCAGCACTACCGAAAAGGGGACAGAAATGTTTAAGAATTTGAACTCAATTGAAATTTTCAGTTAGGATTAGCATTTTTGTCGGGGTGTGGTTAGAAAGGAAGCATTAAAATTCCACTTCAGTTATTACACTTAGAAATCACTGAAAATAACAATTGTTTTCTAGTTCTTGGGATTTTTTTTCCTCTAGTTCCTTTAACTCTGACTAAAAAGAGTAAGGAAGAAGAAATTAGGCCATCTGTGTATATAGCAAGATTTCAAGTAGTAAATAAATGTCTCATACTTTTTATAGCAGTAAGACATGATAAGAGAAGATTTCTTTTGGAATTACTGCCAGGTATTGTTTTTATTTTTCATCCATCCCAGTATTTTAAAAAAGTGATGAACTCCCAACTTTTTTCCACCATGTCAGGTCACTGCCAGCAGAGTAACTGATCTTCTCCTAAGAATTGAACTGATCCATTTTTAAACATCATAGCAGGATTTTACATAATAGTAATGCAAAAAAGGTGTTGAAAATAAACAATACTTCTTCCTATGTTTTGTTTCTTTGTTGAGAGTAATTTTCATGAAATGAGCAACTGAAGGTTTTGTTTTGGATAGCATCTTTCCTCTTTTTTTTTTTTTTTTGTTGTCAGTCTATAAATTTCCTGGCTGTCTACATATATATTTTTATGTTACTCCAAGTTCAGCTGGAATTCAGAAGAGCTTAAGTGTCTGTAGTTCTTTCTATGAAATTAATTTTCTTGAGATACAAACAAGATTGTAAAGATTACATAGTTCCAATATATAAAGACAAAATGTTTGATAAATATGCTGGCAAAACTTGTCCAAGTACTTCCCAGGTTTCAATGGCAGAGACATTGAAAACAAATATATTTAGGAGGGTTTTAATATATGTTTAGAAGGATTTTCTATTTTTTATTGAGCATGAGGACATCATCACTCTTCCCTAGTAAGATCTGTAGTGTTTCCTCTTCCATATCCTAAACTTGCTTTGTTCCTTAAAGACTACCTGGGAATTTCCATCTGTGTTTTTTGTTATCCTGAATTTTGTAGCAGGCAATAATTTATTTACTTGCCTATACCTTTCTAGAGATTCTTCTATACAAGTCTCCTGATCTTTCAGGGTTACTTGAAATAACCCTCAGCTGTTTTCCAGCCTGAAGGATATTCCAGGAGCTGACAGCTGAAAAAAGAAGTGAGCCAGTTTAGAAATGTGGTGATGATGTTTCAGGGTATCCAGTAATGAATTTGGCATTCCAAGGGGTAAAAACTCTTCTACTCATCTAATATTATATCACCAAATATTGCAGAAACCCTGAAAGTCTGAAATGACTTGCTGGTGTCCTGAGACTAAGTGAAGATCTGTTATGCAGGATAGAAAGTACTCCTGAATTCAACCTCAGTATTACAATGTTCCCCTCATGTCCCTTTTCACTGTTCTTTAAGTAGTTCTTCCCTTTGGTTGCTCTGGCTTTGAAGAAGGAAGTTGCATTCACACAAAAAATGCCCCAGACCAAGGTGGATTCCTTTACCTATTGTTGATCCACATAAGGAAGGTATTAATTAGAATTTAATTTGGGAATTTTTTTTGTTTTTACAGCTTTAAATGACATCCCACATAGCCCTCCACCACTTCCTGCTGAAAAGCCTATTGGGAACACATCCAGTATCACAGTGGGAAAACCCAACAGTGGTGACCTAGTGAAAAAAGGGGTAAGTTAGAACTGTTTTCCTGTATTACAGCTTTGTTTGCTTTGGTTAAAAGATCTCTTACGATTCTCAAGCATTTGTAAAGTAAGTTGTTTGAAGAACAAGAAGATGAAAACAACTACTCAAAAATATAAGGGTTTTTTCTTTTAATTCTGTTCTCTAATTAATTCGGTAATTTAGACTGCTGTCAGTTTTGTAAATCACTCTGGTGATTTTACTAAACTTTGATCACATTTATCTTCAATTTTCTGTAATCATTATCTGGAATCACGGTATTCTACAACTAAGTGTCAAAAGCATTGCAAAGTGGCTCAAACTCCAGTGGGATTTACATGGTGAAATGTTGTCAAAGTGCTTTAGAAATGTATTTATTTACCTTCATGCACACATTCCTCTTGGTGTCTGTGCTAATTTGCAGGCAGAGGAAGCTTTTCTGTAGAAGAATGAACCTTGCTTTTTTTTCAACTCTTTCCTTCTCAGAATGTTTCTGCTGAGTAGAACCACCCATTTTGGGAAGTAAGGCTCTGTTCCTTGCTCCAGAGCACATACATAGTAATGGTAGGCATTGTAGCTAAATGACATTTGACACAGATTTTCAAAAGGGAATGAATATAAACTAGAAAATGACAGTAAGATTTCCAAATATTGAGTTTTCTGATGTCAAGAATGGCAGAGAATCTTGTGAACATCAGAGGCAGTAAAAAGGTCAAATGAATTTAAAAGCCTTTACAATATGGACGCTGCCAAAAATGCCTATGTAGCTACCTCTGCTATTAAGATAAAGAGTATTAAAACACTGTGATTGAAAAGGCTGTACAGAGAGGTCCCACCTTTTCTGGATAAATTTTAAAAAAAGTTTATGAAACAAGACATTAAATGACATTTTATGCAGTGGAACTCCAAAACTTTTACAGTGTCATCCAGGTTATTGTGACAGGCATGTATAAGTGTCAGTGTTTTTTTAAAAGAAGATTGTATTTAATCTACTGAAACATTGAAATACTATCTTTGGAAAGGTAAGAACTGTGCTTCTAAAGCTAGTATTGTTTGTCAATGGAAATGATTAAACAGCAACAGCAGAAATTGTTGACCATAAGCAGCAGTTGGCACAGATTTCTTCCTTTTCACACCGAAGAGGAAAATTTTTGATACGAAGAGAGCACCCTCTGAAAGTGGCAGGTTGTTTCTTCTAATAGGGTCATTTAATTAGAACATTAATCTGGGGACTCAATCAAGGGTCAGATATGTCGCAATATATATATATGGGTGTTTTCTGGGTGGGAAAGATCACAAAAATTGTTTATAAGTTTCAAGCACATTCAAGCAACTAATTAAGTAAACAAGACTGTTCAGACCTACTTGGAAGTACTGGTTCAGAAAGGGTTCTTTTGAACCCAGATTCAGGACTCTGATTTACGATGCTGTTCCAGAAGCAGCTGTGCTTGTTCCGCAGAGCTGGCAGAACTTTCTGGCACTGGGATGAAAACGAGCAGCAGGAGGCAGTAAGCATGGTCACTTGTTAATCCATCACTGTGGTCCAAGCCCTTCAGACATGGCACATGTCCTCCTCTCTGACTGCTGTACAGTGGTAATCTCTGGCAAGGCCAGCATGGGCAGCTGGGAGGAGTGATGCCTTAAGCTGCCAAAGCAAAATTCACTGGGATTTGTCTGTTAGATCTCTGGCAAACAGATTTAGCTGCCTTCTTTAATGGAAGCTAATGTTACTTGCCAGAGACACTGTCCTGTGCAAGTTGCATTAGTGTCATGTTTTCTACTTTAGGCCTGTTCAAAGTGTTCCACGTGTCAAAGTTAAATCAAAGTTGATAATGCCAATTCCTGTGGGCAGTGTAACTGTGCATTTGTATGACTCTCCTGAAATTAGCTCCTAAGTCCTTACTGCCATGTAGGAGGAAAGGACGGGCTGGGTCATACTTAATGCACAATTTAAGCTCTGTTTCAGGTAGTAAATCAGGTTAATTACCCTCCATATTTCCCTCCCTGTTCAACAACACTTTAAAATAGCACACCATAGAATCTTATTACTTTACTCCCAGATCTCCAGAAACTCTTGTTTTTCATGTCCATAGGATATAATTTAAGAATTATTTCATTTAAACAAGACTTTTTATTTTCCTTAGGCTTAAAGAAATGCTTTTTTTCTTTTGAATGGTTGTAGGAATTGGATCACTCAGAACAGGGTGGAGTGCCTCAGCTAGAACCTCTACTGCCCTCAAGGTGAGTGTGGTTCTTCAAAATCCCTTAAAAGTGGTGTTTCTGAATCAATTTACATAGTTAGTCTCAATGTAGACACTAATGACTCCAGCCATTGCTCAGTAGTCTTGGCTGGGTACTATGCTCACTTAGTAAATAGGCAGGACCAAATTGGTGGCTGTTTAATACTTGTTTATACATTATGGTATGAGCCAGGAGATTATAGGAGAGCAGCTGTTTGACTTTTCAGCTAATGTACAGTGGCTGCTGACAGTCATTCCTTTCTTAATATTTAACCTTTTCACCCACAGCACTTGCACTTGTGGTGGGCTTTGGGTGGTGAAGGAATGGAGGCAGCAGATGATGCCACCCTGAAAAGGGCAGATGCTGGGCCAGCAGCTTCCCAAAAGCACTGGCTAGTTTATACACTTCAGAACTAAAATGCAGGTGGAGGATCACTGATAACCTTGGGGGTTTTATTTATGTGAACCAAGAAGAAAGAACATCTGAAAGGGCAAAAGTTGCTGGATCAGCCTTTAACTCGTGTCCATCAGTGTCAGAGACACAGTGGATGGAGATCTGGCATTGACTTGCCAGCCCACTGTGGTGGGCCTCAGTGTTTGCATTTTAAATCAGTGAGTTTAAACACAAGAGTTTGCTCTGTTGTGTTAGGACAAGAGAATCTTTCTGTTATTTAAATGAGTCAATAATATCAATCATATATTATATCAATCAATAATAATAAGTATTAATTAACATGAAAGAATGTGGATGTGCCATAAAGGAACACTTCATTGTTGCTCCTAACTGGCTTGTTCCTTCCCTACATTCAGTTTAGCATAACATTCCTGATTTGTATGAGGGTCTCTGGGACTGAAGTAAATGTTTTGTCCTTTCACTCTTCTGCTCTAATGTTTTTTTTTTTAAGTAAGCAGCAATCATTCACTGAATTGCTTGTTAGGGTCTTCTTGTTCAGTTGAGTTACTTTAAAAATGTGTGGGTTGGTCTGTTTACAGATTTAAAGCAGTTTCACATGGAATATCCCCTTTTGTCAATATTAAAAGTGCTTAGTTTTAAGATGAGGCCCAGAAAAGAGAGAGATGGATGATGAAGAGAACTGGAAAGTATTTTGAAATTTAAAAATTGTTCCATACTCAAGTATAATAGAAAAGTCTTATCAGGAGCATTAGTAGAGTGTTGTTATATTCTCAAGTGATGGGTGACAAAATGTGTGAGAATGAAATTTCAAAGATCCACCAGTGCACACTTGTTGGAGTTGATAACTTTTGATAAATCCATGAGGATTGCACATGAACAAATAATTATGCTGAATTACATTATATGAAAAACAGAAACAGTTGTAGCAGAAACTTGCAATAACTGGTTGAAGATACCCAGTAACAATCAAATGATACTGTAATTTTTGAATATTAGTAGTAATATTAATTGCTAGTAAATATTGCTACTGTTACTTGCTAGTCTCTGATTTTGGTTTCTGAACTGCTGGTCCAGTAAGAGTGTGGGATCTCCAGCATTACCAGAGAACCTGAGTATTTTCATCAGTGTTTTCTTTCTGCGGTAGACGTCTGTTGCATAAAAATGATAAATTCTTCTATTGATGGCAATGTACAAAGTGGTGTGATATGTCATGAGTTTCATCAGAGTCAGGTAAGTGACATCCCAAAGAATGGGCTATGTTGATTCCTGAGAACCAGCTTTCACTAAAGCTCTCCAATAGCAGAATTCCATTGCACAGCAGCTACAAAGAAAGCTCTTTCTAGAGGTGGATTGTTGAAAAAAATCCTGCTTATTTAGTGGGCTCCCCAGAAAGCTGCCAGGCTGTTGGTGAGCAGACTTGAAAATACGTAGTCAAAGGATCTTTCTAAGGATTTGATCATCTGTTCACAGTCAGTATCTGAAGAGTTCATGTATTCCTGGAAAGTTTCAAATACTACACACTGTATAGGTCATAGCCCAGGTCATCACAAATCTTGTTACCTTACTAAACTTGTACATCTTAGTACATGGGTATGTACTTTTACTTACTAAACTTAGTACATCTGTAGATGTACTAAACATACATCTGTATGTAGGATGAGGTGACAGGCTGATTAATATGCATGTTTCTCTGATGGTTTGCACAATTTTTAGGCCTGTGGATGGAAAAATTGTACCTGCTCGACCTCCCCCACCTAAAAGTGTTCCTGGAAGGCCACCTCCACCCAAATTCTCTGCAGCCAAGACCTCCTCCCAGAAGGATGTTCTTTCACGATCTAGTTCTGACATCATTTCTGATAAAAAAAACAAGTTCAGGTTGGGACCCAAGAGAGCAAAAAGTGCAGTCTTTAAAACTCCAGATCCAGCATTACCTCCTAGACCTAAACCAGGTCATCCTCTCTACAACAAATACATGGTGAGAGTTGAGATATTCTAAGTACATTGTTTTTATAAAACAGTGCTGGTTAAAATAGTAGAGAAAGAGGTAGTTAAAACTGCTAAAGTAAGTTAGTATTATATGGCTTTCAAAGTGCATTTATCAGCATAATCTTCCCTAGAAAATATTAGTAGATAAATAGTAATCAGTCCTGCAAGGCAATACTGGAGAAAGCAATAAATACATGTAAAGTATAGATCTATGTGATGTATTTTTGTGTATATAAGTAATTATATTACATATATCTTTAAGGCCTAGCTCTTGGGATTTGGGGGTTCTTTTTCCAGTCAGTGGTTCTGAATTCTCTTTCAGTAAAATGATGCTGAAAAATTGCATTTGTATATTGATTTACCAACAGATGTCAAAATGCTTAGGGAAATTGGGGGAGCATTGTAACTTATAATGTAGTTTACCTTACTTAATCAAGTTTGCAAGGGGTGAGGAATGTAACATTGTTAATGTTACATTTTCATTATATTGATGAAATTATTTTCATTATAAAAATAGTTTTGGTATTGTATGTGTTATTATGGAATTTTAAATACAAATGAATCAACATTGCACATAAAAACAAGCAGATCTTTCCCCAACTTGAAACTGGTCAGTGGTAGAGCTGGTGGCTGCTTGAACCAGTGCTGTTGTCAAAAAAAGCAGCCACGCAGCCATAGCATGAACAGCATCAACATTCCATCAGCATGAAGTGGAAACTTTCTGTTGCCACCTTTTTGATCTTTCACTTTTGCATTTAGAGTTTTGTGTATTAGACTTTTTTTTTGTAGAGGATCAGTAGTAATTCCCTGCCCCGAAGTCAATGAACATTTCCTCCCAGGGTGTTTTTCTACTGCCCACCATGACAAATATGTTTCTGCATCAAGGTCTTTCTGAGTATCTTGTACTGTATCATGTGATACCAGTTTGGTGTCTAGGACACTTTTAAAGGGGGTGACACCAGCTGCGTTTCTCAGAGTTGCAGCTCACAGAACCAGCAGTCTGTTCGAAATTCCTTCCAAAGGAACCTGTCCTCTTCCACTGGACTCCTAATTACCTGTAGTGGGTGGTTTGAATAGTTCCATCATCTGACTATTACCACTTGCCGTGAAAATCTGAGGTATTTAAAAGTGAAAAAAACTTTTCCATTTTCCTCTGTTTCTCTTCAAGCTACCTATGCCTCATGGAGTTGCCAAGGAAGATTGTCTTCCCAGGAACACTGGAGAACTGTCCTGTAAGGTAAGGTGGTTTTTTTCTGCTGTCTTAGATATTCAGTGAACAAGACTCCTGTTGCAGAAAAGTATCATATGTTCTAGTCTTCAGAGATTACACTGAGAAATGTAATAGTGATTTATTAAATCCTGGTGTTTCTGTAATCAAAACAAAACAACTGCCAAAACAAAACCCAATAATGGTGATTTGCTTCATAGCACGGGGACATTCAGCTTATGGAACAGAGCAAGAATAATTACTTGGAGTGCCAGAAGGGAGAGGAAACTGGTGAAGTTTCTCTGTCTCAAAGGAAAATAATCAGTCCCTTGGCTGAGTATTTGAGAATTGCTCAAAAGATAAGCGAATACTTTATGAAGTGCTGTACATGATACACCAGCAAATTGGCTTTGACATATGGACTTGAAAGTATTTTCTTCTCTCTGCCTCTACAGATCCTGATTTGGTTTTAGGGCATTGCCATACTAATATTAAATAGCTAGTGGAAATTATAGCAAATGAGTAGCCTTTTTGACTATCATCAGAAGCCTACATAGCTGAAATAGATTTCTATCCAGTATGTTGTTGTTTGTTGTAACTCATATTACTCTGGTCTTATCTTCGTCTACGTTGGGCTTTTTTGGTTGTTGTTGGCGTTTTTTGGTTTTGTTTGGTTGGTTTGTTTGGTTTGGCTGGGTTTGTTTTTTTTCTACACCAGCATTGTCATCAGTACAGCCTAAAAATTCGTAGTGGGTGGGATAGAGAAGGTGGCTCAGCATTTTGATATAATTTCTCTTTATGAAGATGCCACAACAAATCTGTCAGCTCCCCTCAGTGTAAGCAAAGGCACATTGGCTTCCTTACTCCTCTTGGAAGTTTGTTGGCATATGTGCTGTCCCTGCTGAGTGTGCTGGTGGAGACTTGGGTTGGGTATTCCCTTGAGCAAGGAAGAGTGACTGGTGGCACACAGTACCAAGCACCAGTGCAAAATTTGTCCACAGCCCTTGCAATGAGCGATGCTATTAGTGCTGCAGATTTCTGGCCCACAGAGATAGCTGAGGCTTTTTTCTGTATTTGGAAAAGTTGCATACCTTTGCTTCCTTTCACTGGCTCAAAAGAGTGATTTTGATGAAATATGTTCTTTGTTTACACTGGCAAAAGGCATACAGAATTCAGACCTGTAGTTGTTGACCAATAACCATTTTCTTCTGCAATACCAGAACAACTCTGTGTCCAAATTCATAAAATTAATTAAGGAGTACATAACAGAGAACCTGTTAGTATCTTCCATTATTTATAAACCACTGGCATTTATTTGTTGTTGTCAGGATTCAAACCACCCTCCAAAAGTTTCTGACACAAATGCACCTCATGCTGTAGTCCTGCATGATTTTCCTGCAGGTAAGTAAACATGAATATTCTGGAAGCATGTTTTACTCCAAGACTTTCAAATGGAAGTTTTCTTAGAAGTTAGAGGTTCAAAATGGTGTAAAAGCTCAGTCTGCAAGGTCTGAACTTAGAGTTGTTCAAATCAGTGGGTTTAGCTGTAGATGGGTCAGTCTTTCAGTTAAAGCTGGTTGATTTATCAGGTAAAATTAAGACGTTTTAAAAATGGATTCTTTTTTTTTTCTGTGGTATTTGTATTAAGAAGGTTTTACTTAGAGAAAATCAGTGCATGTGACAAGTACTGTTAACTGAAATGATGTCTTACAGAGCATGCTGATGACTTGGACCTTCATTCTGGAGACACTGTTTGCCTTTTGGAGAGAATTGATTCCGAGTGGTACAGAGGAAAATGTGGGAATCGCACAGGGATATTTCCTGCCAGCTTTGTTAAAGTGGTTGTATGTAGGCTTTATACGCATTGCTACATAAGATCCTTTTGCATTTGTTTTCTGGTTCTATTTTGCTACGGCTCCTGTGTGTTTAACTCCATTATGTTTTTAGATAATCTATTATCCCACTGGCAGCACAGAAGACTCATCAACTTGTTTGTGTGGTATTATAAAGATGCTTGATTTGGCACAACCAGCTTGTGTTATGCAGAATAATTTGCTGTCAATTTAAAGCCAAGTGAGAAAATCATTGCCTTTCCCAGATTCTCTTTGGAAGCATGCATAGTTTTTCAGGGTCCTCAGAGCAGATTCTTTTTTGACAGCTGCATGTCAGAATCAACACTTGGTAAAAGATTTTTGTGCCTCCCCCAGCGTCCCATCTTCTGTCACTTTCTCATCCACTGAACTTTGCTGGAATCAACACTTTTTTAGCCATGTAGTGAACTAGGTCAGAGTAGCAATTTAGCCAAAAAAACCATGTTGGGTTTTTTTTATTCCTAGAATACTGTTTTTTCCAACAGGATCAATTTGCCTAAGTGGTTTTCTACGTGGCTGGCAAATGGTTGTGCTGGCACAGTACAAGGTGATTGTGTTATTCCAGATTAGCAGCTTAAAGCAGTCGTGTTCCTGAATGTGACACTTGACAGCGGAAGGCAAGAGGCAGGTGCTCTTTTGGAGCCCAGTGATAACTAATTTAAAAGGGATACAATATGGTTCCCTGCAGTCAAATGCTGGGTCAAACCTATTGCAAGCCTGAGTCTGAGACTGAAATCGATTTTGTGACAGTGAAAGGGCATTGGGCTGTCCACACCAGCCATATGGACATGGAGGAATGCCAGTGACACCAGTATGCTGGGAAGGTGCATAGCTTGGCACTAAAGACAGGAAGTATCTGTGGCAACACGTCCTGGGCCAGCACAGCTGGCAGAGCCCTGCTGCTGCATGGACAATACCAAGGATTTGGTAGATATCAGAGAGGGTAAGGTGTCTGTTTAGTTTGTAATGGTGGTATTGGAGAAAAAATTAAGATCTGAGAAGTGCTGAAGAATAAAAACTCATAGTAGTAATGGAACCATGCTTGATTCACTTTCACAAGAAAGATTTGTTAGCTAAATTGATTGGCTGCTTCTACACAGACCAACAATTCCATGTTATAGCTCTTGCTTCTACTGATAGCTAATGACGAAAAGATTTTATGTTAAAGCAGTGGAGTGAGTATTTGGGATCAAATTCAGCATTGATACTGACAGATACAACTTCATAAAAGCTAGGGAAAATGCATTTCTATTTTAGTTGTAAAAGATGATTACCCTTTGAGGGGAAAAAAACCTTTTGTTTCAGAATTTGGAAGTTTTTTGAAAAAGAAAAAAAGAGTGCAGTACATGAGACTAATTTACTTGAGAGAATTCTCCTATTAATTGATGTCTGATTTCATCATGATGCAAGGTCTCCATACAATGCACTACAATGTGTTTTACAATATTGTGCTGGGTTGTAGCTTGGATCTGGACACCTAACAATATGTAGTTATGACTTCCCATAGAACCTTCAGAGCACCACAGATACCAGGTCCTTCAGCAAGAACAGTGCAGAGATTATTTGCCCTAAGAGGCATTGTGATTTCCTTCAGTGCTTCACACAAGCTAATGTAACATTCCTGATGATTTTATGGGACCTGGCTGATATAACAGTGATGTAACAGTGAGCTGTAACCCAGAGCTCCTCACCAGAGTCTCAGCTTCCTGTACATCTTCTGTACATCCTTCATGTCACACCAAAAATACAATTGAAATCCTCCTGTGATAAAGGATTTGAATGTTGTCTGTTTGATATATCTGTGTATAGATTTTTTTAAGGTGTATTTCTCCAATTCAACTGAGATTTGTGAGATGTGTTTTTGTTTGGAGAGCAGTTGGCTACCAAAGCACAGAAGGGATAAGTGTAAACAGTAGTTTTGTCTCTTGTGGTATACTGTGCTAGTAAATAATTCAGAGCAATTACCAGTTGAGAATTGGGATCTAAATTCAACAACATGTAATCTACATCTAGTCACATACTCTGTCAATCAGTCATGCCACAAGTAGAAACAATAAACCAGCTTCATAAAACAAAACATTAAATATTGTTCCTTGTTTGCATAAGATTAAAAAATGAGAAAACAGGCATAAATTTACATTAATGTGGTCCTATATCAGAGCATGCCAGTGATTAGAGTGTCGCACATCTGAAAAACAGAGTATTTAAAACAGTTTCAAGTTTATTGTGGTTAGTTGCCATGAGCTTGTAATGGAAGATGTAATTTATTTTACTGTCTGATTAGATTGATGTTCCAGAAGAAGCCAACAGGAAAAAACTACCCTCTTCATCACGATCTATCAAGTGAGTCAGATGAATCTTACTTGTTTTCTCATGTTGATTTACCAGGAATGAAAAAGTAATATTAACTTTGAAGCAGGGGGGGGTCTCTGTACTGAGGTTAATAAGGTTAACAATTTATTCACCAAAATATATTGAAAAAAAAAAATTATATGTTTTAAAAATATGAATGTATATGATGTTTTATTAAGACTCATATTTAGGTAAAAAAAGCCTAAATGCATACTTCCATGAAAACGGGTTCCAGAAACCATGAACCAATCTAACCAACTTCAGCAGCATCGTACACTCCTCTCTTTGCTCCCGGCCTTTCTTCCAGTGTCCTCACAAGACGGAGCATGGTAGGGCTCCTGCTCATGTGAAAACAAGATACAATGGGACAGAATATAGGGGTACTTTAAGCAGAGAAATCTGTCCTTAAGGTGTGCAGCTGTACGGGTAAATCTAAAGTTCCCCCCAGTTAGCAAATGAATTGCCAGCACTTTCATTTCTGATTTTCAGACAACTTGTACTAACATTTGTGGGCAAGAAAAGATTTTTCATGCTGTTTATTTCTCAGTGAAGTTTATTGGATTTCGTAATCATTCATTCCAGGAATTAAAGCAAATTCAGACAGAGGCAGGAGCAACTAGTGTCAGTGGGATCATTCAGTTGTTCCTTAGATTAAGCTTGGTTTGTCAGGAACAAAACTTTCTTTTAAAAAGCTGCTTCTGCAGCTAAGAAGGAATCAGAATCTTCTAGCTCTGTCCTGAAAGACAAATCTTGGCAAAGATACTGAGTGGGGGGCAGGGATGGGAATCAAGCTTCTTACTTTGTGTGCTATGAATATATAAAAAGAATTAAAGCCTATTTCTGCTTTTTTCCAGCATGGCATTTCTGATTAGCAAAAAAAAATTCTTGGTTAATTTCTTAAATTTGATTTTTTAGGTTCTTAAATAATTAAATTGATTTAAGTCAGGGGAAAAATTAATTAGCTTTTTTTCAGTATACCAAAGTATATAAAATTTATCAGATCCATTGATGTTTCTTTCTTTGAGAGATAAGCTTTTTCCCCTAAAAGATTATAGGGATAGATTATACAGAGTAAAGTATTTTAAAGCAGATAAAAAGTAGGTTCTTCCTATGAAACCTCCATGTATTTGGGACAAATGTACAACACTCACCCCCCCACCCATCTGTTTGCATCTAAATGGGATGCTAGCTCGAAAAATAATCAAACTCTTAACAAAAGTGTATCAGGACACTTGCTTGGATATAGGCAAAGATATGAAATTGGACAGGTGACCCAGAAACAAGGGGCTTTATTCTTGCCTGGAAGGAAAGTAGGGTCTTTTGCAAAATACTGTAACAGCCAGCAATTGGGATGCAGAAATTCCATCCAGCTCCTCCAGACTCTCCACTCATCCTCCTCAGCAAGCAGAAATGAGAACCACTGCTGGCCCCCAATTTTCCACCTGTTCTATCTTTAGTGCATTTTTTATCATTTTAATTAAAATATCAATCCATATATTGCACACAATGCTGTCTTATTGTTAAGTGGGCAGTAATAATAAAGAAGCAAAGTAATTTTTTTTTGTTTGTGCAGAGGTCCAAGATGCGTAGCGCGATTTGAATACATCGGAGATCAGAAAGATGAGCTCAGTTTTTCAGAAGGCGAAACTATTCTCCTGAAAGAATATGTAAATGAGGAGTGGGCCAAAGGAGAGCTCAGAGGCATGTCTGGAATTTTCCCCTTGAACTTTGTGGAAGTAGTTGAAGATCTGCCTGGAACAGGTATGAATATGTTTGCAAAAATCTTCAAGAGCGTGGTTTTGCACTTAATGCAAATAGCCAGCTTATAGGAGAAAATTCCAAAGGACAATGATTGCAGAAAGGTGTCACAGTGGACATGGAAGGAACTACACAAGGACACGCTGATGAGTGAAGCAGGAAAAAAGGGCGCGTTTATTTAGAAAATTCAGTTTTATACATTTCTCATGGGGCCTGTGGATTGGAGGATGGAATTCTACTTCTCAATCTACATTGGTCAAGCCAACTGTCAATCACCTTTCTGCTCCCACCTAGAAATATGTAAACAATGAAAGACAGTTAGCAAAACATGGCCATTGTTTATAGTGGAAAGTGTGATAAGGTAAAATTTCTGACTCTAATATGAAGACCATTACAGAAGGCTTAGAAAATCTTCAAAACTAGGGTGACAGAAAAGAGTTAAAAAGAAAGGGAATGCCAGTAAGAAAACCCCTCAAAAATTAACAGCAGGACTTTTTAAGAAGCTATTCTTAATAATGACTTCAAATACCTAAAATCTCTGTCATTAGTAGCATTCTGAATAGACACTGCTCTTATTCTTAAGTTGTGCTTTGTTTACATAGGTACAGAAACAGCGATGAAAAATAAGGTGGAGGTTTTGTCTTCCTTTCCTCAGGTAATAAAACTTTATAGGTGAGGGCCAGGATTTATGTGTAGATTTACAGAGACTGTATTATAATGTGAGAGTAACTGCAGAACCCAACACTACTCCCACAGCACACAATGCTGCATTGTCACAGCCTTAATTCTGACACATGGCCTAAGCTGATTGAATTCAGAGCTTCTGACAAATTAAAATTGGTAAAGTTTTAGCCTTTGTGCTGAAGGAAATTTTTGTTAGCTCTATTTTAAGTATTGCTGCAGTGATCTAATTTTGAATTTATTAATCCTTTCCCCTGCCACCAGAAATAAAAAGGAATGTGGTTGAGCCTAGATGAAATTCTGTGGTGGCAATTGGTGAAATGTCATTCTAGTCTACATCTGCAAGCACTGTTATATTGAGAGAGCAATACACACATGTGCTGTACAGCTGCTTTCAGCAGCATCCATCAGTTTTTGGGCTCCATTCACATTTCTAAAATTAATGCATCTCTTCTGTTAACCTGAATAGAACAACAGACGCTCAGCAGAGTGGTGTGAAGCGCTTCATGATTTTACAGCAGAAACCAAAGATGATTTATCCTTCAAAAGGGGAGACTCCATCCAAATACTGGAACAAATCGATCTGGAGTGGTATAGAGGAAGACTGAATGGAAAGGAAGGGATTTTCCCAGCAGTTTTTGTTCAGACCTGCTCAGGTACAGTGCTCCTACTAGATGGTAATTGATTATTCCCTGGGTTGTGCCAGTCACGACAGCTGTGGGAGAACACAACGGCATCAACAAGTCACACACTGCCTGGTATTCTAAAGCTAAAGGTTTGAACCAACTTCTCTAATAATGGCAATATAATGTTCTAGTCAGTGAGAAATCTGCGAGGTGACACAGAGTCTGGGATGTTTTCCAGTGTGCTTTGGAGACCGGGAAAACAGGACCATTGAGCCACCTTTAGGAATATTTCAGGAGTATTGATGCTGCTTCTTTTTAGAGCAGGAGGGAAATTAGCATTTATTATGTATCACCATTGGGAAGTTAACCAACTTCAACCAAGTTGAAGTTAGGTGAGTTTTAAATTTAGTCTGCTTAGAAGCAGAGCTGTGAGACTGTTTAATACTATAAAATAAATTGGTTGCAGTAGAGTTTTTTATTCCAGTAGGACAGTGAATTTGTTACAGCAGTAGCAATAATATTTGGACAACCTGTAGCACAACATTAGGAAGAATGACAGGAAACTTCTCCAGAAACAGATTTATTTCATTCCAATGCAAGTAACTTCTCTTGTCCATGTTCTGTAGCCAGGGTAGAGCTGCCACAGCCTGGAGGAGGGAAGAAAGGAAAAGCCAAAGCTCTTTATGACTTTCATGGAGAAAATGAAGATGAGCTTTCCTTCAAAGTAAGTACCTCTCTTAGACCAATTTCCAAGAGGTCTCATGTCCCTAAGGAATGCTAAAAAACAAGGTTAATCCACTGTGAAAATAGGCTTTAGAGAAGAAGGATGAAGCACACAGATATTTACATAGATAATAATTCATTTGATAAGTGGTCTCTCTAAAAAACATTTTTTCCCTTATCACTCCTGTTTCCTATCAGCAAAAATCTTCATGAAAGACATTGAAAAGAGGCCAGGAGTTGCAGAATTCTTGACTTCTCTGATCTAGTTAACATGACAAGATAAACAAACCTTATTTTGCACTACATTTCAGTTCCTGAGTGGTTGATATGGTCAAGGGGGCCTCTCTTTGGATCAGAAAGAAAACTCTGAGTAGAAGTAATGGGGAGACTGCCAGTGCTACAGCAGCCAGGCCTCTCAGGGAAACCTACTACAGCAAAGTCTTGAACTGGCAACACAATACAGAGTTGCCATGGGAACAAGGGGAAAAATTAAATACATGCTGGATGCCCAGATTATATTAAGCCTGAACAAAAAACACAGTGGCCTTGATAGTCAAAACCATGATTTAGGTAACCGTTTCTCAAAAGCAGATTTCTGAGAAACAGTAAAATTCCGAAGGTGATGGAACTCACAGTATTTTCTCTTCTAAAACTAGTAAAATAGTTTCAGCATTAGCAGGTTGCAATACTGAAAGGGTAGATGATTCTTTAAAGCAGAAAAGGGGAGTAGAGGTACTGAAAGAAAGGCCAGTACTTCAGATCAGGGGTGTGACACAGGACAGTGAGAACACGAACCAGGACCAAACATAGGAGCTCCAATTTAAATTGCCATCCTGAGCTCATAGATTTCTTTTTGCTTTTTTGAGGGAAAGCTTTTTAAGTGCTAGAAAATACTGGGACTAAATTTAAAAAAAATCTTTCCAGTGTTTTAGGAAAACAAACCCTGGAAGCCCACACAAATAAACAGTAAAGCAGGGGTCCCATGAGCCAGCCAGCTCTTAACATACCCAGAGAGCCAAAGCAGTGTGAGAAGTTATCTAACAGTGCTCTTCTGTCTCTCCAAAGGGGATTTTTCAGCATAGACAAGTATTTAGCCTAAGAGAAACTTCAGCTGGTTTTAGCAAACAATCTTCAAAAGATGTAACCAACAGAAGCCACATTTTACTCCTCTTCTCTTTGACTGATATTAATTGCTTCTAAACAGGATCAACTCTGCCTGCATTAACATTGCTCAGTAACATTGCACAGTAACTCACGTTACCCCTTCTCTTACAGGCAGGTGACATGATAACAGAGCTGGAATCTGTAGACGAGGACTGGATGAGTGGAGAGATACTAGGAAAATCGGGGATATTTCCTAAGAATTTTGTTCAGATTTTAAAAACACCATGAAGTGTTGCCTTTGTACTACTCCCTGTGTGTGGGAGAGAATGTTTTCTACCCTAAAGGCACAGCAGACATCAACAGGTGTTGATTATCAATGTTTTGCACTACTTTTTCTAGACAGTCATAGTAGTATCTTGAAGTCAGATAAGAAAATTTGAGTGTTTTGTGACAGTGTATGTAGTCATGTTTCATGAATGCTCAGAGAGCAAAAGAAGCAGGCTTTTTAGCCATTTCCAACTAGGGAAATACTGTGGTGCGACACCATTTTAACTTATATAGCATTCTAGTATGTTTACTCTCTGGTATTACATTTATCATGCACAAAGTCTGCATAACATAAGCTGCTTTGGCCTTCTTTGACCTTCTTAAGATCCAAACTTAAAAATTGTTTTAATATATAACTGCAGCACTCAGTATGTAGATGAAGTTTGATATTCAGGTTTCATTACTGTTTGAGTATTAAGTTAGCAGTAGAATTCACTGTTTTATGACTTATAGGATAAGCAAAATAACTGGTATTTTGTAGTAGAAAGTATCAAATCTAATACTGGTAAAAGGGGATATGGAGAAATAAATCCTTCTGTAGCATCCTTCTATTCTTAGCCCAAGCTGCTCATACAACAAGATCACAGAAGTAATTTTTTTAAAGTATTTTGCCTCTTAATTAATTATGTTTAAATTGATATGAATCATCTCAGACCTTTCTCGCTTTCCCCAAAATATTTGCAAGTACAGGTTTAGTTTTTCCCTCCTGCCCACTGTTCTTTAAGCACCATTGTACCCTCCTTTCCCAGCTGAAGTTAGCCACAGACAGCATTTGAGCTTTCTCAGATCCCAGGCATGGAGTAGTTGCACTGTTCCAACTATTTGCCCCTCCACTCCCCTCATGGAAGTGGAAAGCCAGTGTTCACTCAGTCTGCATTTTATTTGTCACTCAAGCACTGGAACATACTTCAGTAACACTATTCCTATCCTTAACATGAAGGATATTACACAGCCTTGGGTTTAGTTTTCAGCATTAGTTTCCAGTTTGTTGCCACATCCCAAATATACTGAGCATCCTTATAAATGGTCTGTCAAGACCTTAAGGAAAACATACCTGGCAAGAGGTTACTCCAAGCAGCTCTAAACAAGGCACTTGGTAAAGAGTAGCAATGTAGCTTGACTGACCAACTAAGATGGATGTGATTGAGGTAGTTTCACGTTATAGAACTTGTAGTAGTCAATTCCTTTTTGTAACATTTGGCTTCTTACGAAATAATTAAGTAGCATCCTGATTAACTGCTAGTTCCATCAGACTGGAATAGAAGAAATTATGCTGCAGTTGGTTCTTTCACTGCTGCTGGTATTCCACTCCTTCTGCACTGTTATCACAAAAAGGAACCAGCAGGCTGGTGAGTCCCTGCTCCAGAGAGCTGCAGGGCACTGGGTATTGAGATACCTTCAGCAAGACCTTCCTTCGTGGGCTTGGCAGTTCAGGTGGCAGAGCCAACAGTTGGAGGTGGATGGAGACTGGAAACCAGAATCATTGTGATGGACCTTGAGATAGTTTTGCCTTAGTCACATCCCTGCTGACAGCTTCACTGGTGTGAGCTCTGAGCACCACAACCACCACCTGCTGCTGTGAGAGACTGGGGTGCACCTGAAGTGGGGCCTGAGCAGGCTGGGGAGGGTGGCCCTGCCCTCCCTGTGCCCGCTGCTCTGGTTACCATCCCAGCAGGCAGCAATAGGCATAGCCAGAACTGCAGGCCTCTCCTAGCAGGGAACGGGCATCCAGTCCCAGTGGGAGACCGGAGCTCAGCTGAAGCAAGCCTGAGGGACCTGCAGTGCAGACACAAGGAGCTCAGCACCATTCACTCAGCAGTCTCTGCTAGGCCACACTTGCAACTTGCAAAGACAGACACAGCCCCCTGCTTTGTTTGTGTGTTTGAACTCCAGCAGTACCATTCACACAACCGGGTGATGAAGATCACATGAAAGTTCTCATGAGCTGAGGAACTGAGTATCTACTCGTATTGGGGATTAACATGATAAACAAAATGCTGAATTATGTGCTGTTTCTAGAAGGCTGGAAACACAAAATAGGTACAGCTGTTACTCAGTTCTAGCAGCCCCAGCAAGCCTGTCCAGAACTCAATCATGATGAAGTCCACAGCGAAGGACAATCCTTCCCACTCTCTCAAGTTTTCCTGTTAGGGGATTCTAAAGGTTCTTGTTTATTTCAAAAAAAGTCATCTTCTCGAGATATCCAAGGAATAGCTAGGTCCTTCAAAGACATACCACATTAGTGTGGTGGTAGATGAGGCTGAAGTCTATGATGTTTACTTACTGTTTTGTCTGGCAGTTTTCTAAGTTTTTGATAAAAGTCTCAGAAGTAGAACTGATTTTTTTATATTTTTTTCAATTTCCTCTTTCCCATTTTTATAACTTTGTCTTGACCAGTTGTTTTTGTAACTTCACTGAATGTCTAAAGTCAGTGCCTGTTTATTGACAAGACCACTCTGCTGTATGTGATCTCCTCCTCCCTGTGGGGCAGGGCAGGAGTAGCAGCAAGGCCTTTACTCAGAGCACCGAGTGCCATCTAAGGGCTGCTCGCATGGCTGCAGGCAGCTGAAACCGCGTCTGTGCGAACGCCGAAGCGAGGGAGATGCTCGGCTTTTACAGGACAGGATTTTCCTAAGGCAATGCCCAACACCACCCTGAGACCACATACAGATCACAACATGAAATTCTTAAGGTGTACAGAAAAGCCGAGAATGAGGTGGAGTGCAAATCTTAACTGCAAGATAGTAGCAATTTTCAGCTGTAACCTTGAAATCCAGCTAGATCTCCATGCATTAGAATAAAAGCCTCACTTACTGAAATACTTTGTTTGACCCATCCTCTGAAGTATCTTCAGGAAGATGTCTTTGTTCTGTGTACAATGAACAGTGTCCTAAATAAACTTTGCTATACATCCAGTAAGTTTGTTATGGTACCTCTGTAAATTAAGAATGTATTTAACCAATAAAATTTTTATAATTAAATCATGAGGGCATTTTAATTGTCTTATGCTGTGGAAAGATGAGCTTTCCACTTGACAGCCTGAGATCTCATTCTGCTTATATATTCAGCCCAGCTGCAAAGTAACACCCCACCCCCAGACGACAACCCAAACCCCTCAGAGAATCTTCATTTTAACAGGTTATTCAAGCCGTTGGGCTTGGGTTTGCTTCACACTCACCTACGTACAGAACTTACAGCATTTTGCTAACTGCAGCAAGCAGCTGTCACCACAGGGTATCACACACACACTGGTTCCCTGTGACAACGCTGTGAGGAAGACGTGGGCTGATCCTGCACGTAATTTAGGTGTGCTCTGCTGACTGCTGTTTTTTTCCCCATGGTTTTTCAGCTGGTATTTGTTGAGAGAATAGAGAGGATGCACAGTATTTTCCTCCAGCTTTCCCCCCACCTGAAATCACATTACAAAGCTTGCGTTGACCTAGAATTCCTACATGGCAATGTACTGCTCCAAACAATATATTTAAAAGCCTGAAAAAAACCCAAGTTCTTGTTCTTTCCCCAGTCCTCTTGAATTAACCTTTTGGCAACATATAGTACTCAAGATACGCAAGTAACAAATAAAACCTTACAGCTTCAAAAATGTGGCTGTCTGGGATTCCTGGAGGCAGGTGACACCTGCCTCAGCAGTACCAGTGGAAAGAACAGAGCAACATTCCTTCCCTCTGTTCCAAGGTTGAGCATTGAGCCCTCACTACTTTTCCTTCCAGTACACAAAGTGGAAAAACAAGAACATTCACTTGAAATCACAAGACAAAATCACATCACCTGCAGCATTCTGAAGGTCAAAACCATTTTTCTCATTTTGCCTATTACTTGGTCCAAACCAGAATTTATCAACTAGGAAAATGTGAAAATCCCTGACAGAACAGTACAGCCTTCATGGGTAGCAGGGCCCCTCTCCTTCTCCCCAGTAGCTTTGTTGGAACAGTGGCATTTTCACTGTTTTCCTTTATTTCTTGTCCTGAGCTCTGTGACAACCAATTGCAGGGGGCATCACTCAGTGAACTCTGCATTCTGCTCTCAGGTTTTAAGTCACTTAACTTACCAACAATTTAATAGGACTAAGTTTAGGTTTGTTGCCCTATTCTAAACAAAACATACTGATAGCACACAAAACTGATTTGAGTCAGAAAAAAGTCTTTCATTTGTAAGCAAATGTAAGTTGAACAAGAAGCAAAAATGCTGTTAGATAATGGAAAACAATCTAAAATTACTCCACAAAGCATTTAAGTGCTTTGTTTTGAGAATACAGACCATTGCCTTTTTACAGTTTTCCCCGCAGAAGTTCTTCAAGTTTTCCATTGCGGTCACCCCTCGGTTCTGACAGGATAAAATCTAACACCCAACTCCACTGCTCAAGCACATTCTGGATTTCTGCACTGCTCAAAATTGATGCTGTTTCCATCATCATAATTACAACTTTTACACCTTCAAACACCTTCTGACCACCAGAGACCACACCCGTCCCATGAGAGGCAGTAATAAATTCCCAAGAAATTGAAACATGGGCACATTTTCTGAAGCAAGTAATCTGGATAAAACTGTAAGACTTCCCAATAATACCAAATACTGACACAGGTTTCCCTGTGTAATTTCTGCCGTCCCTGTACTCTTTGAGGCACCTCTCACCAATACAACCTCTGCACACATACACAAAGGGTTTTGTGGTGAGTTACTGGGTAAAATCACCACTGAGAATCCACCTTCTTCCACCCATCTCCACAACACAATTGGAGAAGCACATGAGTACTTCTTTATTTTTGTTTTTTAAACCAAGGCTAGAGGTTTATCTTATTGAAAACTCATCCACACATCCAGTACCAATATTGTCCAGAGGCAACACAGGCAACCAAGCATGAATTCTGTATATTAAAACCTTTTATTTTCCACCAATTTTTAGTTTCACACAGACTCTTGCACGGGCGGCTCATATCCATCAGCTCGCTCCACCTTAGTGCCTGCCTCATCCCCAGAGGGTTTTCCAGCACCACCGCCTTCACCATGCAGCTCCATCAGCTTGCCCACTAAAAAGAAGCAGTGACAGAAACAGTGACAGATAGACTTGTTTAAACAGTTTTAAATTACTCAATTATTCATCATATACACATGAAACCACCAGAACATTTTCCATAGGCAGAACTAAGCCCACTGCAGACAGCTCATGCACAGACATGCTGCTACAGTGGCAGTCAGGCAGAAACAAGCAGTGAAATAAGGCTATGCAATGACACTACGAACTACATCTTTTTCTAAAAGGATCTTGACTCAAGAGCCTACTGCTGCATTACACGGGAATGTCAGAAATAGGTGAAATGGAATCATTCCACATCATCTGGGACCGAAACATTTTGTCATCATTCATTCCCAAAGGAAAGCTTTAAACATTCAGCAGCCCTTCCAGGAGAGAATTCAAGAAGCTCCAAACTAAAAACTGCTTGGCTTTCAGTCCTGGAAATCACAGGTGGGGACAAGGACATACTGTTTCCCTTCTAAAACTACTTAAGCTCATTGCCTCTGCTGTAACATCTTTATCCAAAAGCAAACACATTTTAATTAACTCTGTTCCACACCCTGCTCCAAACGTCTGCAGTAAGAGACTTACATTCGAACTTGGGCTTCTTGAGCATCTTCACCTTGCGGACATAGACATCGTGCAGAGGGTAAATGGACTGACAGGCCTTCTCGATGTCCTTGCCAATGCTGTCTGGGATCCTGAGAAATCACAGAGCACCACAATGCTTAAAGCTCTGCCTGCTTCTGCAGCACCAACACAGGGTTAAAATAGCATTGAAGAATACAAAATATTCTACAGAAGTTTACACCAACTTTGATAATTTTTGTCAAATACATTTAGATTCTAAAACGCCTCCCTTGCAATGTTAGAAGGACAAAGTGCAAATACACTCATTTTGAGAGCAAATCTGCAAACTTTTGAAAGCAATCAGCACACTTTGAAAAACTTGTATCACAAGAGCTCAGAGCATTCACAGCCCCAACAGATCAGAATTACAATTTTAGTCTGTAGAAATGTGAACCAAAAATTTTCTGGAAAGTGACTGTACATTTATGCAAACATGACAGCAGATTCAGGTCACACAGGATGCAGAGACCAAGAGAGGCCATTTGCAGAAAAGGCTGATCAGCTTTTCCACACAAGAGCCTCCTTGCTCCTTGTACTTGAGTGCCTCTGACAGCTCAGGATGCACCAGCACTCCACAGGAACTCAGCAACAACCAACCGCCAAAGAACAATTTTAACTGTAGGGGAGAAAAAAAGAACACAGCCAAGGCTTACAGCTTATTGACAACTTCTTTCAGGTCATTGGTCTGCACCTCCCGGGTCATGATTTCCATCATTTTCTTGCGGATCTGCCGGACCTGCTGGTGCTGGGCATAGGAGGTCTTGCGGATTTGGTTGTTGCGCTTCTTGGTGAAGCCCACACAGAAGAGGCGCAGCAGGTACCCATCCGTAGTCTTGACATCCACGTGGGCTTCAATCATTGTCTGGAAGAGGAAGCAGTGAACATGTACCACCCTCACAGCACACAGGCTGCCCAGCCCCACATGCCCAAAGCTGTCTGTGCTGCTTCACACACGGCTTTGCCAGGCACTGGTGCTTCCCTCCCTCGCTGCAGGCAGCGGCAGCAATGCAGACCTTGCTCCTTACACACCTGCCATTTCTTGACCATGGAGCACATTTTGTCCCGTGTGAGGTCCATCCCATGGAAGTTGGTCAGACAGTTTTTGCCCTGGACGTCCTCAGTGATCAGTTTAAATTTGCGGAAGGCAACCTCATCATTCTGCAGATCAGCCAGGCTCACTTCAAACACGCGCCCCTTCAGCCCGTCAGACGCAATTTCTGTGTGATGGAGCAGAATGAAACACCTTAGATCACCATTAGAAGCACACTCTTCAAATCAGATACTGAATTCCTGCTGCAATCCCATTCTCTGACGTTTTCTAGTGGTGATCACAGAGCCAGCAAGACTGGAAATTTCTCCCTTTAGGAGGGATCTTCTCAAGGCAATATTATCAGGTGTAGGATATGAACAGCAGCATACAGCAGATTTCACCACGTCTAATAATTCAGTTTGTTTCGAGCATAAAGGGTTTGCAGAGTATTTGGAAATTATGAACAGTAATGAAAAAACTAAACATAAAAAGCCACAAGTGATCAGCAGAGATGAAGCAGCCATTAACAGCTCAGTGTGATCATTTCACAGCTCCTCCTCCAGCGAGGAACCATTTTAACAACACTGGCTGGTTCACACTTCGTTTGGCAGTGACCCTCATTTTATTTGTTTCACATGTTATAGTTAAAAGAAACAATCATCATCCTAACTTTGAGTACAACCAGCAGAGTATCATAAAGCTATTTAGCCATTCTGCATGGCTAAGCTTCCAGTAATAGTTATTACCTCTATCCAGACAACCCTGCATTCCTAACAACGGGTCTCCTCTTCCTAAGGTGGGCCAGATCATACAAAACCGAATTTATCCTTCAAGGATACATCAGTGCTCACATTAAGTCAAAAAATCTGGGTCTAATCTTTACCCAAAACCTTAAAATTTTAGAGATTTGAATGTCTTGATGTGCTGATCGTTACGATCTTGTTAGGACTAAGGTGTCCTGTGGCACTGTCCCACATTTTCCCCTGTGATAATCAGAACTACTGCTTACTTCTTGAACTCCCAGCTTGCAAGGTTACCACAAGAGAAGCTCATGAGAAACCTCAGGCCCTTCCTTCCACTTCAGGTTTGATATTCTTGTACAAACAAGGCCCCAGTGCATGAACTTCCCTGTAGCTAAACTCATTTATTTAAATAAGTCGGTCAACTCAAAGAAAAAAAAAAAAAAAAGAATCCACTCAAACCACCAAACTTTTCAAGCTTTTAAGTTCGTAACCGTACAGGCAAACTGCATTTTTCAGCATTTTTTATTTAAGGAGCTCTTTAGCCACTCGGAACTAGCACACGGAGCAAACGCAATCCCCTGCACTGCACCAACTCCAGCTACTCACTAGTTCCTTGAGTCCTGGTGACAAGCGTCTTCCCGATGTTTCGGATATTGAACATCGCCGGAGCTTTGACATCGTACCAGTCCTTCTTGGAGAAAGGGTCGACCCTTAAATCAAATGAAAAAGGTCTTTTAACCGACTTTCTCAGGCCGGGCCGCAGTAGGCCCTTCCTCTCCGAATGCCGGCCGCGGCTCCCGCCCCGCCGGGCCCACGCCCGCTGACGCCATGACAGCACCGGCCCTGNCGCCCTTGGTGAGGCGCTTGTTCTTCCCGACCGCCATGGTCCGGCCCGCGCCGCGGAAAGGGCGGGGCGCGCGCGCTCCCGCGAGATTATACGAGACCGACGCTCGCGCGAGACCTGCGAGCACGGGGCCGCCTCCAGCGCCGGGATGGGGGGCGGCCCTGCCGGGACGTACCACGGCTGGACGGGACCAACGGCACGGGGGGAACGGGGGGAGCCTCGGCACAGCCCGTGCCCGTGAGCGCCCCCGCCTGGCCCGGCCCCAGGAGCACACGGCTCGGGAATCCCGATCCCTGCAGCCCGACCCGGGATTCACGGCCGGAGCGCAGCCCAGCGTTGGAAATGGGGATGGCCGAGTGGGGCCGGTGCGGGCGGGCAGAGCCGCAGGGACGAGGTTCGCTGCACCGACTGTGGCCAGCCCAAAGATAGATGCCGCCTCCTGCTCGTTCTGATGTCTTCAAGCTGGATTATCTGTCCCCAGGCTGCATCTTGTCACCTTTTGTGAACGTAACTGATGTCGTCTGGTATTTTCTACAATGGAAGTTGCTTAATGAAGAACTTTGTATTTCAACCATCGCGTAAGAGTATGTCATAGGAATAAATATGCATTAGACAGGCGGGCTGATGTAAATTTTACTGTATAAAAGATGTAACTTTTTACCCCATGTTGTGATTTGTCGAACCTCCACCTTGCATCCCGCACAGAATAAACAATGTCTCATTTCTAAACGACGCTCTGTGTTTAGAGAGCTCCTGAAATCGGCGGCTTTCCCAGGTCGTGGGGCGTTGAGGGGACAGCAGAAGTTGGCAGTCTGGGCTGCCCCGAATGCCTCGGCCGATGGCTCCTCTCCCCACCGCAGCGGGCAGGAGGAGGCTCCGCTCAGCCCTGCCTGGGCAGGGATGGGACAGGGAGAACTGCCCAGGACAGTGCCTGGCAGTTGGGACTCCCCTGGGACAAGAGATGACCGCAGGCCGTGGTTCACCAATGAGCCTCACAGCAGCCTCTGGCAAGGATATGCCTGAGGCTCTGCCAGGTAGGATGGGATCCAGCACAGGTACCCGCACCATGCCAGCTAGAGACAGCCGATTGCCAAGCACCCAGGCTTGTTCCTCCTCCTGTGGACACGATCCCCTTTGCACCCACACCAGGACAGTGGAAAGCAGAGTGTGTCCAAGGGGTCATGATGAGAATCCCCATCTTCCTTTTCCATGCCCAGGAGCAGGGTATTGAGAGTCAGCAAGGGGGTTGTGCTAACCTTTCACATCCGTGAGGTTTTGGCCAGGGGCCTGAGCTGTTCCCACTGCAGGGACTGTGCACCTCTGAGGAGGATTTCTTCAGAGGCTGTAGAAATCCTGCCAGAGCCCAGGGCAGGACCCTCTGCACCTACACTGTGGCCAGTCTTGGAAGTGTAACAGTTCTTTTGGGGAAGGGGCTGCCCAGGACCTCATTCTCTGTTTGCCTCTTCCCATCAGAGTCTCTCTGATGTCTTAGAAGAGGAGGATGGAGACCACTTGCACCCACTTGTGACAGCCTCTCCTGAGCACTGCATGCCTCTCCCTCTGGAAGGGACATGCTTTCCTTGGAGCTCCATTACAATGGTCAAGGGAAAGAAGTATTTAATGGGCTCAGGCTGGCTCCTGGCTCTTTGCTTGTCTCTGCATCAGTGGAGAAGTTGGGAGCATGGGAGGTAGCAGAGAGGAGAAATGCATCCTGGCACTTCCCAGGCCGAAGAAGAATTTGCCTGCACGGGGACACCAGGAAAAGGAACACATATGTCCCTTCGCACTGCAGAAGAGCCACGGATCTGCCACATCTTTCAAGAGTTGTAGGAATGTCTGCCAGCTGCCTCAGAGGTGATGGTGACCTCCTGCTCACCACCAGGGAACCACGTATCTTGCCCTGCCATCCAAAAGAATCCAGGTATCCTTTCGTGGGAGAGGTGGCCAAGGCCAGAGGGGGCAGAGGCCACCCAAGGGGATGCACGCAGACAGTCATGTGGTTCGTTAATGACTGCCTAATGACCTTGGGGGCCATGAGGGTGAGCGGGGCCTCTTGGACACCTGGCTTTCCTCAGACATCCACTGGACCTTGCTCTTTACCCTGCCACTCCTCCTGGATCCTTGCCCATTGGGCACAGCTGGGGCCAGTATAAAAGAGGTGCAGAGGAGTGGGAGGGATCCTGCAGACCCTGAGGCCATAAGGGAAACCGAGGCGCGCACACAGGTGCGGGTGAGGGGTGCATAGGGAACCGGGGAGGGGTCTGTGAGGAGCCCAGGAATCCAGCGGGGAAGGAAGGCTGTGTGCGGCGTCCAGGTGTCGGGGCACGTGGTGGATCTATAGGGGAGCCAGGGATCTGAGGAACAGATGGGGGTGTTCCGTGGGGGCCTGGGGCTTCTGGGAAGTGCATAACTTTAGGGGACCTATGCTACCAGGCAAGATCCACAGATAGCCCAGCTGTCCAGAGGTGGACCTCCATGCATTGGGAGGGGATTTGTATGGGACCCGAGATTTGGGAGGGGGAATTTGTGGAACAACCAAGCACCCAGGGTGGGATTTCCAGTCAGGGGCCCAGAGGTGTAGATGGCCCTAACCCCACCTTCCCTAGGTGTCCATGGCGAGCTGGGTGCTGTGCATGACCCTGGTGCTGGCAGCACTGTCAGGGGCTCTGGGCGAGACCCGCTACGAGAAGTTCCTGCGGCAGCATGTGGACAACCCCCGGACGTCCACGCTGGCGGCACATCGCTACTGTGAGACCATGCTGGCGCGGCGGCGGGTGACGGCCCCGGGCAGGCCCTGCAAGCCCTCCAACACCTTCGTGCACGCCCCAGCCCAGGAGCTGGTGGCCGCCTGCTCCCAGGCTCCCGACCCCACCACGGGTTTCCACAGCACCCCGAGCGCCGTGAGCCTCACGGCGTGCCGCCTGCGCGGCGGGGANAACCCTGTCCAAGCTGCATTTGGCCCCTCTGCCTTATAAATCCCTGGGTTTTCCCTTCCTCCAGGTGTCCCAGAGCTCCCTGGGGTGTCTGTGCCCTCTCCGGTGCCCTCTTCCCTTTCTTGGGTGTCCCACAACTCCCATGAGTGCCCCGTAACCACCACCACCCTCCCAGGCCAAGGCCCCCCAATCTCCTGGATGTGCACGCGGCCTTCTCGCCTGTGTCCTGACCCTTTGTGTGTCACATTGTCTTCCTGGATAACCCATAACTCTCTGAGGGTTTCCCAACCTCCCACATGCCTTGTAACCTCCCTGAGTATCCCCAAATTCCCCCAGGTCTGCCTCATAAACTGTCCCATCTCCCACATGCCTCTGACCCCATCTGTGACCTCTCCGTGGCTGAAGCTGCTCCCCCTTGGGGCCCCCACAGGACCAACCCCCAGCTGGGGCCACACAGAGCCCCGAGTCACCATCCCACACACACTGAACACAACACACACACTCACACAATGCACACAACGTGCAGCCACACTCACAACACAAAGCATTCAGCACTGACACTCCTGTTCCTGGCACAGCACACAGCATTAGCACACACAGGGCACACATACCAGCACGTACACACAGTATGCACACACATACAGAAACTGCCTTCCTGAGTCTCCATGGGATTTCACAGTTTCAGCTTGTGTTCATCACCTCTTGTCTTTCATTCTCCCTGTCTGTAGTTACCAGTACACTTACAAGCTCCCGCTGTCTTATGAGCCTTCTCTTCTCCAGGCTGAACAGTCCCTGCTCGCTCAGTTTCTTTTCTGATCAGACATGCTCCAGTCCCTTCCTCATAATCAGTTCCTTGCTGGACTCTCTCCAGTATGTCCATGTCCCTCGTGTACTGGGGAGTCCAGCACTGGATCCAGCACTCCAGGTGTGTCTCAGTGGTGCTGAGCAGAGGAGCAGGATCACCTCCTTGCACGTGCTGGCAGCACTGTGCCTAATGCAGCCTGGTAGGCTGGGGGACCCCTTTGCTCTGGTTCTGTTTCTGTGGGATTGCTGAAATTCAGGTGCGGTGCTGCTGTGCAGCCCAAATGCATCCAGGAGGTGTAGTTGAGGAGGAAAAGGAGTGCAGAAAATGGTCTTCTCAGTCCTTTGCCTCTCTCCCTGAGATACCTCTTGCTCATGTGCCTCAAGTAACTCAGGTGCTCCTTTTCTGAAATTCAGATGAAAGGCATTTTGAGGGCCATCCATGGACTGGTGAACCCCACCTCTCAGCACTGGTCCTGTGAGCGGAGCACTACTTTCTGTGCACTGGGAAGAAATTGGGGTATTTCAAGGGTAATTGGGGCATTTCTGGACCAGCAACTTACCAGCAGTTTCTGGCATTTCTGGCATTTCTGGACCAGCAGTTGTTCTTCACCCTGCTCCTGCTCCACTTCTCCACCCTGCCCACTTCTGGCCATGGGAGGAGCTGACTGGCTCAGGAGTGAATCCCCGGGGTCTCTGCAAGTACAAGGATTTGATCTCTGCCTCTCGCTACCTTGGTTCTTCAGAGCTTGGAGGAGGATTTCCACCTCTCCACTTGTTCTCTGGTAGCTGAGATCATCCTGGTAGTGATAGAGAAAAATACCATCACTGTGATTTACCCCAACAAGCTTTCCACGATAGGCTGTGAAGTGCATGGGAGAGGCAACATCCATCCTGGGGAGACAGCTCTGAGCTGCAGTCCCAGAGCAGCAATGCCATTTCTGGGATGCCCAGCATGCTGCACCTACCTGAGTGTACTAGAAAGTCTGGATGATTCCTGACATCTCCCATTTGATGGCAGGACAGCTCCACCACTTCAGAACATCCCATCCCATTATTACACTGTTGGTTCACTCTTCTGCTGTGTTTTTCCCTAAGACCCAGCTCTGTTTCTTCAGTGTATATTTGTGTCTGTTTTTTGTGAAGGCTAAAGGGAAAAAGATTGCCACAAAGGAATCAGGATCATCCAGAGGGTGTTGTGGCCTTTGCCACAAGCAGCAGTGGGCTATTTACAGGCAGTGGTGAGCAAATTTGTAATGGCAGCAAGTAGCAAAAGCCAGAGAGCGACTTGTGAAAATAAAGGAAGGAAATTTGCTATATTACGTTTTAATAAATCATTGCATTTATTTCTTAATTTCTTCCTCATTTAGGTACTTTCATGTCCTGTCCAACACAGTCAAACATAAAGTTGTGAGGTTTGTGGTTGATTCTGCTTTGTAACACAGAAACTGATCATCTCCACTTTGTGGGTGGGAGTTAAGCAACTTCCATAAGGTCGCAGAAAAGTCTGAGACAGGAGCTCAGGTCAGACGTACTCAGCCTTATTTAATAGTCTCCCTTCCCATTTATGTGCTTTATTTTTCGGAAGAAAAGAAAAAGATGCAACAAAAAAATTTTCAAGAAGAGCAAAACTTGTCTCTGAGTCATATCTGCTTGACTTTTTGCCCAGAGTTTGCTTTGACAGTGGTCAGCCTGCTCTGCTCTCTCACTCTATTGCCAAACAATCAATTCCTTCAACAGAAACTGGCTGCTGCTTGTTTAGCACAGGGAAATGAAACAAATAATGCTGACTCACATACTTTGTTATGGCTCACGAGCTTCCACCACCCAGCCTTTGATGCTATAAATGAGAGGCATGAGCAGTGTGTCAATATTTCCAGTGCTACTGTGGAAATTTGTTCCTGCTCCTTGAAAAGCAAGGGCATTTTTTTTAAGAACTATAGCTGCGAATTGCTTAAGCAGGCATTGCAAAAACCTTCAGAAATATTTACTCAGAAAAGTCAAATATCAGCTCCATTGATTTGGCAGAATGAGTCCTGTGAAACCAGGCTGTTGCTGCATGCCATGCATGCCAAAGTTGACATGGAAAAATTTCTTTCCAGTGTATTGCTTGCTCTTAAAATACACCCTGCACAAATACAGCAAAATACAACACAGCTTCTGTGCAGCACATCCACCTTTCTTGTGTGCTTCGACCACTGGGAAAGGGGCTGCCAGGCTGCCTGGGGGCAGCACAAGACAAGAAAACATCCTTATCCTTTTCCGCCTCCACAGTACCTCTGACATCCTGGGGTCTGTAGTGCTCCTCCAGACACTGCTCCTCAGCACTGTCCCTGTGGCACACAGACCTCAATCTGTGTTCCAGATATATCCTGCAATCCTCCAGCCCGAGTGGGTGACACACTTGGTCCCCAGGGTGCAGGTCCCTGTGTCCCCTGCCACACAGGGAATGATCCAGCCCCTCCACTATTCTCACTGAGGTTCTGGGCATAGGGACAAGAACGCCTGCTAGGAGAGGGGAGCTGCTGCTCATGGCATGGTGGGGACAGCAAAGATGGGGGCCATAAGAGAGCAAAGTCCTTAAACTCAGCTGTGACACTCAGCTGAGGCTTAGGTGTCACTTTCCCTGCAACAGCTACCCATCAGAAACCCTAACGCACTTGTCCTGTTCAAGCATCCACCCTAAGACCTAAAATCTAGGATTGTTCAGGCTGGAGAAGAAGCATGAACTACCATAGGGGAAAGTACCGGGAAAGCTGTGAGCTAGGGATTTCTGTTTGTATGAGACCAAGAGGCCACTTGCCCAATCAAAAAATAATGTCACTGAAAAGGACTATTGTTGGCCTCTGGTCTGCCGGGAATGCTGCTGCAAGGTGCCAATACCAACACCAGGACCAGACTCAAGTGCCCAAACTCAAGGGAAAGGATTTTGACCAAGTTAACATCCCACACCATGCAGGCCCTGTGCCAGTACCTGTAACAGCACTTGTCACTAAATTGAAACTCAGCATGCAAAGTGGATCAAGTCTCGTGTTTCATGGGCTGGTTGAATGTTTGGCTACTTCTTGAGTCCTACTGAGTACCCAGCTAAGCTTTGCAAGCCACTTGCCTTGCAAGTTATCTCCCCCTTGCCAGTAGAACATGGATCTGTCATGGCCAGTCCCTCTCTCCTTCAGTGCTCTCCCGCAGAGCTGCCACCAACCTCTTCCCAACATTCATGCTCAGAAACTGAGTCATCTTTTTATCTTATCCCAGAAAAACATGTTGAGCTCCTTCAGACAGGTTCTCCAGCTCTTTCTTTACTCTGCTGGCCTGTGTGAGACCACATGCAGCAAGTCATAGCCAGACCATCTAGAGTGTTGTGTCCAGGATGATCCATGGCATGGACAGTGGTTCCCAAGCCAGAAAGCTCCTGCTACCTGTACCAGACAAAAGTGGACCCAGAAGTCAGATGCAAGAAAGCCAGGGTATAAAGGGTATAAAAATTCCCAGCGGTCGAAGTTGGAGCCATCCCACATTCTTCCAGCAGGCAGGGACGTGTACAGCCTCCTCCCTAAGGGGATCAGGGGAAATTCATTGCAAATGGGTGCCCAGCCAAGGAACTATACTGCTCCTATCAGCAGCAACCATAGACAAACAGATTAGAAAAATGAAAAATCCAGGTGAGAAACCTGGAAAAGATTCACAGAAAGTACATGAAGTATCAAGAAAACCTGGGGAATCAAAATTCCCCAAAAGACAGGCTGTGTCTGGAGGCAAATCTGGGCTGGAGGAAGATGCTCATTAATTTCTCCCTGTTAGAGCTGGAAGGAGGGTAGCTCAGCTAGTGACATCCTGTCTCAGATAAGCTGATGCTGGGCTCTCTCCAAATGTCCCAAACTTACCACTTCTCCAAGGGCTGCAGAACTGATGTCAGGACCAGGACAGTTCATCTCTGCCTCAGAGGTAAAAGAAGTCTGCAACCTTTGAAAAATCTTTATTTCCTCATTAACACCGCCTCTGTCCCAATCTGAGTGGCTGCTCTATGTCTGAATGGAGGGAAAGGGGCTAAAAGGAGCCAGGCCAGTTTCTCCACCTTTCACTGTGGATGATGCTGCTCCTGCATCCTGTCTGTTGGAGAAATGTGTTTGCAGTGCACCCAGCCCTGTGCATTTCTAATTCAAACACCAGCAGCAATAAGACCTGGCCAGCCTGCAGTGGTCCCAGTCTTTCATGTGCCAGATCATCTCTCAATAAAGGAGTTAGAACAAATGTTAGACACAAGGGACAGGTGGATTACCAGGCAAAGGGAGGGAGCTGGAGGGATGGGGAAAGCAAAGCAACCTGGCCTTGACTTTCTCCTCAAGGCCTTGGGGGTGAATTGGGGATTTTCCATTTCATTAGTGCTACAAGGGGTAATTTTCACCATCATCCTCATGAACAGACCCACCCTGAGCTCTCTCTCACCCCTTCAGATCCAACAGTGGTGCTCCACTACAGCTGCACCATTAGAGAGGAAAGCCAGGCTATATTAGTATCAAACAAAGGTAACAGGCAGCTGACACTGAACTGCCCACAGAGAAAAAAAAAGAACTGATACACAAAAACAAGCAGTAATTTTTGTCTTGAAAGGGAGAAGCAAAATGGGTGTCAAAACTCACAAAAGATGTGATTTTGAAAGCTCCAGGTTCTCCCTTGCAAAGGAACATTCTGTGAAACCAGCCAGCCATTCATCCCTGCTTCCCACTCTAGAGTGTGGTGTTCTTCCCAGGCAAAAAGGCTCTGATGCTTTGGGAGAGGTGGGGATTGGAGGACTGTCCCAGGAGCACAGAAATTAACTCAGTACAGTGAATTCATTAGAAACATGCACACATGCAGGCAGGAGTTTATTAGTCCACATTTACCATACCAAAAGACAAAAATCCCCAAAATACAGCAGGTTACCAGTTTCACCTGCTTGTAAACTAACAGTGCTAAGGATACTAAACATGCCTTGTGCACTCTGACGAGCACGGGGCAGGAGCTGAACGTGCATTCGCAGCTGAGATTCAAACCTCTCACATATGAAAGGGCTGTGTACCTTTAGCTGCAAGGCAGGCAGGAGCCCTCAGCTGCCTCTGAGACACATCCAAGGTCAGAGCAGCTGCAGCAACTTTAATGTGTGCAAGAGGGAGGCTGGCTCGGCAGATGCTAAGTACTGGCAGCACAGCCAGTCCTCCAGTTCAACGCTCCGCTCTGTGTCCACAGCCCTCTCTGCAAACTTCATCATGAGCAGGGCACGCTTCATGTCCACCCAGTTCTGCAGTGCCTGGCGCAGAGTTTCCTCATGGCTGAGGGGCTGCTCCATGAGGTCTTTTCGGGGCCCCCAAAGCAGACACTGCAGCATCCGCTTGGCCTCGGTGATCCGCACACGCTTGATGGGATCTGCTTCCAGTAGTAGGTGGGCCAGTTGCTGGAGTCCCCGGGAGTAGATGGACAGGCTGGGTAGAGCAGGGAGGTCCTCAGGGCTGTACTCCTGCTCCCTGAGGTGCACCTTCTCCTCAAAGGGGTTGGGCTGGTGCAGCAGTTCATAGATGAGAATACCAGTCTGAAACTCATCAAACTTCTTGTATTGAGAAGCCGACACAATCTCCGGGGCCAGCCGGGCCTGACTCTTCTTCAGCTTGGAGTCTCCAGTTCCAGTCTTCTGTTTAGCTTTCAAAAAATTGCTGATGATGAGGCGGGGTAAGTGTTTGTCATCTTTGGCTTTCACACAGCTCATGGGGGGTTTGCAGGGCACGAGCAGGAGGTTTTCCAGGCACAGGTCACGATGGATGATGCCATGCTCTTTGAGATGCTCCAAGCCATTGCAGAGCTGGAGGAGCAGGAAGCAAACGCGACGTTCGTACAGCTCCGGCTTGGCTTGGTGGAGCATCACCGAGTCCCTCACGAAGTCGGCAGTGGTCTGGCTCGGCACCTCGCGGGTGATGACCACCACGCAGTCGTGCTCACTGGCAGTGCGGGAGGCAGGGAAGTCATCTCCAGGCAGGCTTTTCCCCACATCTGAGGCCAGCAGCATGCTGGAGGGGACGGAGGCCACAAAATGGCCACAGTCCTGCTGGATGTTGAAGTGAACTGGCACGGCAGGGCTGCAGTACGAAGCAGCTACCTTGGACTCCTGGGTTTTACAAATCTGTGAAGAGAGACCAAAAGAAAAGACCCATCAGACAGTGACAGAAATAGGGCAGAGACCAGAAGCTGAGAGGTGAGATGCTAAGCTGTGATTTACAGATGCTCCAGAAGACAACAGCAGAAGCAGGATGTGCATTGGCCCCTGACTTGAGGATTGTTTTTGTCCTGCAACAGCCCAACCTTAGCCACTGGATGTCTGGGTTGCATTTCTGGGCAGACTTCCTTTGCCAGGCAATGCCCAGGAATTGGAGGAAAGGAGGACAGTAGTCCTACCGTGAATCAGTTCTGAAGATTTTGTTTCACTACCAACAGAAGCAACATCACAGATATCATTGAGATAATCTCCTCCGACCCAAGAGGTTTTCCTGGAGGGAGGAAAGCTTGTGGCAGAACACATGCTGTCTCCATCTCTGGAGATAGTTAACACTCCTGGACGAGGCCCCATGCAATGTGAGGTGATTGTGAGCAATAAGTGCTGTTTGTGTTGAGGGGTGGAAGAGGCCTCCAGCACTTTCTTCCCACCTGATCCTTCTCTGCTCCCAAGCCCTGGAACCATTTTCACATCCTCCTCAACCGTTCCACTTCTTTGTGTCAGCACCTGATCAATGGCTAAGGAAAAGTAGCAAGAAGCTGTACTCCTCAGCACAGGCAAAAAAAAAAAACACCAAAAAGAAAATGTGAGCTTACAACAAGCCTAGAAAGAAGTGAGAGGGCAGCAAACTCTAGGGAGAAAAATGCATTTTATAATCTGGATTCTCTTTAACCTACATGACTTCAATCTTAATTTTCTTCTGTATTTTAGCTTTATATTGCATTAGGGACTCAAACCCAGATTTATTATAGGGGTATCCATTAGCTTATGGAGCCTTCTGGCATTCCTATTATACTCTTTTCCCCCTTTATTTACTGATGTGTTTATATGTCATCCACAGGAGTAAGCAACAGGCTGAATCTCAGCATAAAAGCTTTCAAAGCCTGGAGCGTGCCAGTGCCAGCCACAGCATGCGTGCAAAATCGTACCAGAAATTGATTTTGCCTCTAAGTTAAAATATACACAAGAACAGCAGGGAGCTGAAGAGGGCTGCTTTTGTATTCCTCTAGCAAGGGTTTGAATCTAGGCATTTACAGATAATTCACTCAGATGAGACAATACTCTGGAGATGGGGCATTCCAAACCCCTATTGTCCTCTCTTTTCTAATCAAAAATACCCTGCCTTGGCTTATTTGTGGAAAGACAAGCTTTGGAGAGCTAGGCAGAATGCAGATGAATGCTGTCGGACCCAGTATGACGCAGGAGGTCCCCAAATGCAGAGCAGACCTTCCAGCCCTCTGGCTAACAAACCTGCTCATTCCTCCTCCCAAAGGAAAGACATGTAAGGCATAGGAAAAGGGGGGAATTTATGGCAAGAGAGAAGTCTCTGGAAGAACAACTACAGCCAAACGAGTACAGGGAAATCTTCCTTATCCAGCCATTCTTCTTGACTTTGGCTGCACCAGAGGCATCCTCCCTGCTGAAAGCTCCAAGTAAGAGCCTGGGCTAGCTTAGTCACACACCTCTAGCGGAGAAAGAAGCCAAGGCATGGAGCGTATCTTGGCTTAATTCCTCTAAAGCCATTTCTAAACTGTTTTATACATAGCAATGTCTGTCTGTGCACCTCTCAGACTCTGGCTCCCGCTTCTTAATAGGCTCCTTGGCTCAAGTCTGATCCTCTACCCATTCTGAGCTCTCCAAGTCTAATTTTAACTATAGGTCTGTGATCTCTTTCATGTCAAAAAATCTATACCAGGAGCCAGGAGGGGCAGCTAGGGATCAGCCAATTGTAATGTTTCACAATTATTCATTCCCTGTTTTGGCTGCCAAAGGGATGGGGGCACACAGGAATGGTATCCATGCACATGGATAAACACATACACAACATCACTATGCTGGCACAGAGTATGGCCTGGTTGCAGTGGCTTTGACTTTGTTAAGAAGCTCTGCAGTGTAACCAGGGCACAGAGTAAGCCCACTTCACACACAGGGACACAAGTGCAGTCCTGTCAAGAGGCTGAAATGTGCTGTTTCTGTCTTGGCAAGAATTCATCCACTACAACCACTGAGCGGAGCTACTGAACCTCACCTAACATGGTAGGCAAAAGCAAAGGTGTGGGTGTGCCACAGGGAAGTGAAGATTGAAAAGGAGCACAAGAGTTCACCACATAGTCCTTAGGCTTCAGGAAGAAAGTTGTGATGGATTCAGGTATAACACACAAGAAAAGCTACTACTCTGAGTGCTGGACTAAGGGTATTAGTGCAAGATCTCATCTAATTTGATTCTGGTTATTTACAGCCGCCCTGCTGCGTTGACTGCATTTCCTTTAGGGTATGAACTGGCTTTTAAGATACCATTTACTAGAACATCCCTTAGGGATGTTTTAAAACATCCTAGAACAACTCTTAGAGTTCATAATGGTTGAAACGATTCAGCAGAAATTTTTTTTCGTTTTTTTCTCTTCCTTAATGCTTCTCTGACAGTGCTTTTTTGGGAATTACTTTAGGCTTTGAAAACAACCTGAGGAATAAGCAGCAGTGAGATGTCCCCAGTGTTAAGTCGGAACGGAAATTAAAATCTCTGTATTCAAGTAATAACATCGATCAATAACCCAAAATCCACAGGATGTCCATGGAACCCGTTGGAAAAGCTTACTTATCCAGGTTTCAAAGAGCTGAACTATTGCACCTCAAGTTTCCATTTCAAAACATGTACTCCGTGGAGTTACAGGAAAATATTTCAGACCTGACCTTACACAGCATGTCTGGGTCAACCTCACATTGTTTAATTGGGATCTGCAATATCTTATTGTCTGTACTTTCAAGATCATATAAGCACTCAGTATCTGGGTCAGAGCTTCCGCTTAAAAGGCAGGCTTTTTTTTAGAGGCCAGAAAGCTGTCTTTTGAGCAGCCTTTCATCAGCTTGTGTCATCAGAGGCAAATGCCTCTGAGTTTACAACAGAGTATTTGCACAAAGATGTTTTCAGAGAGAGAAAATGGTTTGATTTCAGACCCTTGTAGCAATAAGTTAAATCTAACTGGCATTTGTTACAATGAAAACTCCTTAGTAAGCAGCAGGGGGAAAGTGGCAATTTTGGAGGGCGTTTTGCTTGCCTAACTTCAGCTGTGAGAAATACAAGCAGAGAAAACAAGACATTGTATGAGACACAATGTGCTGCTAGTGCACATATCTCCACCTAGAAGATGGAGATGAGCCTGGACACCCCCTGGCTGTGGACTTACCTTCACAGCATAGGTAGTGGAAGGGTCCTTGGAGCAAGTGGCACAGTAATAGATTGCATCCCCGGAGTCGCAGCAGGGCTTGTTGCATGTCAGCTTGAAGAGTGACCAGTTGTTCTCGCTGAAGTGCAGCTCGTTCTTCTGCTCCCGCATGAAGCAGTCCTCGCACTTGGCGACCAGGCGGCGCAGGGACTCGGCGTACAGGGCCCCCAGCTTGCTGTACACCCCCTCCTTGCTGTCGATGTTGCTCAGGAGGTTGTGGAGGCTGGAGGCCGAGGACACCTGGCTGGACACACTGAGCTGCGAGGAGGAGAGGGACTGGAGGTTTCTGCTGGGGCCGCAAGCCCCTGTGCTCTTACCAGTGCTTGAGCCCCAGTAGCTGTTTCCTTTGGAGCTTTTCTCCAGGGACTCTGAGGAGGAGAACACACCAGGGCGGCCCCCCAGGCTGGCTGGGTGGATGAAGGGAGGCTCCTCTCGGAGGCACATATTGCTCTCAGAATGGCTGACATTCAGCCTGGGGCTGGCAGCACCAGCTGCTTTGGCTGAAGATGCCTGTCCCCCAAAAAAGCCTTCTGGAGAAGACACAGTCCTGATCACTGTTTTCTTCTGGGGCAGAGGGGGTGGGCAGCTGGGGGCAGAGCAGGGACCATCCTCAGTGGAAACAGGAAGGAAAGGAACAGGGGGAAACACTTGGCTCTCAGCTGGAGGGGGTGAGTGGTTCAGCTCGGATGAGTGTCCTAGGAGATAGCAACACACAAGAAGATGCCATGAGTGGCCCTTGCAGGCTGAGAGCACAGGTCCTTCTCCATATCCCTGCCACCCCCAGGGCTCTGGCTGGGAAGAAAGTAGCAAGTCAGGTTACATCTGAAAGTCTTCAGCTATTCACAACTGCAAAGTTTCGCTGGAGGGGTTAAGGATTTAATCCAGTTTAATAGAGCAGTTTTGCAAAGCAGGCGGCAACCAGCCTTCCAGAGAAATGCATTTCCCCACCCTTGAAACCACTCCCGTATGAACTACTGCATATACAGTAGTAAAAAGGTAGTAGAGGGTAAATATTTAAGCTGTGATGTCATCTACAGGGAGGTAAGGATGAAGCACTTGATACGAGGACAATCTTTTAAACACAGCCTCTCTCACCTGGGAGCTGCCATCCAGTGCTTCAGCAGTAAGGCATGATAAGGAGAGAGTGACTCATGGCACACAGCTCCAGCCCTCTGGCTGTACTAGAGCACTCCAAGTACATTGAACCTTTCTCTCTGCTTCACACCAGAGAAGGGTTGCTGAACAAGCCTGGGATTTTGGCAATTCCCATCTTGCTGGAAAACATCTGGCCTCCCCACACTGCCTGTTTCCCAGCTTATTGCCAGACTTCTTTGCTCAGAGCGCAGGCTGGCCCCACTACAAACCACTAAACCCCAAGCAGCTCCACACATGCCAGCTGCACATGGATGGGGTTAGGGTGGCTGGCTTATTTCGGGCAGCCATAGCAGCTGCTTCCTACCCGGGCCAGACTGGAGGAGGGTAATATACTTATATGCCATGAGAGAAGTGGGATATTAAAAAAAAGGACAAAAACATGATCTGACATTGAAATAAAGGGCAATAATTTCAGATCATAGAGACAGCACAAGTGAGGAGCAGAGGGGAAATTAAAAGAAGAGAGACAATAATTTAAGGGAATTTATCTATGCCACTTGAATGACAAATGGGATTCTGCTAACAACTTGCATGCAAGTGTAAACCTTGAAAGGTGAAAGGTGGGGTTTTGCTCCAAGCAAACAGCAAACAGTTTAGCAGACAGCAGGATCTATTGCTTTTTTAAAATCTATTTTCCAAAGCTGCAGAGTGGTAGCAAACGACCACTCCTCCTCACAAAGCTGCTGCTGAGGGTTCAGTTGCCAGCAGGCACTTCCTCTCAGTGGCTTTCTGCCTGCTCCAGAGGAATGCCCTGGGGCAGTTTCCATGTCAGCCCAAAGAAGGCACTTGTCTCCTCACAGCCCAAGTGACTCACCAGCAATCACGTACAACCTCCAAGTGCAGGGCCTCAGGTCCCTGAGCTCTCAGCCTGTCCTGGCCTGTCACTTGTAGGTTTGCACCAGCTGTGCCAGAGCAGCAATCCCTGTTAGCTGCTCCATCACCTGAGACCATGTGAGGTGAGGGCAGATCCCCTGGCTCTCAGCTACCAGAGTGGGTGCTGGCACCATCTGGCCCTGTCCCCCCTCACAAGATTTTGATAGCACTGGTTAATTTTCATTTGTCTCCTCCACTGCCAAGTTCTCTGTATGCACCTCCTATAATCTCTCCCATCACATCAGTGTCACCGAGAGGTACCTCAGGAATGAGCAGCACTGATTTTGGCTTCTGCAGGTTTGTCTCCCATGCAAGGCTGTTTTAGCAGCCCATTTCTGACAATGTGCTCAGTAACAGCTCTGTAAGAAACGTGAATCAGCACACGTCTCTTTTGCCCCAGTGCTGAGCTATCTGACTCCTGTTGGACCCTTGCCCCAGGTGTGTGCCTGTACTGTACACCCAGTTGCCCAGCAAGTGACTACTCTCCAGTTTCAGCTGAGAAATATCTGCCTTAGAAATTGAGATTCATGCCCCAAGCTTTAATGAAAACCCAGACATCTGCATAACGCTCTAATGGGTCCACAGGAAAGATTCTCTCTATTAAAACCCTGTCAAAAGCCACAGGCAGGGATCATTCAGCATGGCACCTCTTGCCACTTCCATCCACAGGGCTTTGACAAAGGATAGAGCCAAGAGAAATTCTTCAGTGTGCAGTCCATGAGTACCTCACCAGAGGCACCTCTGCCAGGACATGCAGCTGAATCCCTGTTTCAAGAGACAAGATTTACATGAGAGAGTCTTAGGAAACAAATGTCAGCACTGGAATCTTTGGCAACCAGTCCACATGCCTAGCCCACAAATGCCAAACTGCTCTTAAGTTTTTTTTATATGCTGCTGGGCTCTGCCCCAAAAGCACAGGGTAATGAATTAAACTCTTCCACAGCTCTCCTAAAAGTGCTCTGAACCTTCAGCATGGAGTCCTTCTGTGTGTCAAGGGCATAAAAGCTCCCCTCCACTTCATATTTTAACATCTGACCGCATAGCCAATTAATTTGAGCTCACCTCACTCAGTGACTGACTGCACACCTTCTTGCTTGCATCAGGAAGACAAACTGCATTTGAGTGTTCATTTAAAAACTCATCTTTCCCATGATGAGTTCAAACAGTTGTTTCTCTGTTAGTGAAGGCAGAGAAATCCTCTTGTCCCTATCATTTTTGACAGCAAATTGCTTCTGTGCCTAGCAAGTAAAGATCCAACATATGCGAGTTTTTCTTACCCCTGTACAATTTCCTGGCAAGGTCTCACTCTCAGACTCCAAGTTAGCGGTGGAAAAATGGAGTTTCCAGAGCTCTGGCTCTTAATTTTATTGCTGTACATTGTTGCTCTTGGAAAGTCAGAACTTCCACTACATGAAGGTTTCTCTTGTTAAGGAAATACTTTCTGCTGAACACGTTAGTGCATGTCTAAGTTACGCACTGATGAAAAAAATTACTTCATAGTAAGTATTTTTTAATCTCAGGTAAACGAGTGCAGGCAGATTTTTTTCCCCTTAAGAAATAACTGGGAACACAATGAGAGGGAGAGATCACTTCTAGTACAAAACTCCTTCTGGTACGCCTCAAATCTCTGTAGGACTGCCTGTAGCAGGGCTACTTGTGATATAGTGAAATGCATGAAGAACAAGCAGGACTGTTTTTATATGGAGATTTTATCCAGTCCAGAAGAGATCTACAGGGTGAATGATCTTGGCAGGTGCTGAATGAAAGAGGAAAATTCTGTGATGTTGGTCTGACTCTGCCACATTCATCTTAAGTTCATCAAGAGGCGCAAGGGTAGGAGAAGTGGCAAGGTGAAGGGTCACTGGGGGAGCTGGGGAGCAGACCCTCGTGATCCCTGCTCCGAGGATGCTGTCCCAGCAGTGAGCCTCAGGCACAGTGCTACCTCTCCCCTACGTGGTAGTCACTTACTGCCATCGCTGCCGGTCTGTGTGTCCGAGTCGAGGCTGTCGCTGGAGCCCGCCGTGAAGCTGACGTGGGCGCTCCTGAAGGGCGGGCTGAGGCTCTCTGCAGAGCTGTTGCTGACTCTCTCCAACTCAGTGTTGCTTGGGTTCATTTTCAGACCATGCCTAGGGAGAGTGAAAGAGAAGTCAGGAGACAGATGGCAAAGGATACCCTTTGTGCACTTTTGCATGGACACTCAAGCTGAGAGCAGCCTTAGTTTGCTCTCTGCCTATCCATACACTGCACAGTCTCTTATCACACCAGACTACCTCATTCCTGTGCACTTTTCCTCCTTCTCCAGTATCTGGGGTATTGAATCCCACAGACTGAGCAGGTTATAGGCTTGCAGTCCCCATGCCAAACTGGCTGTGCTTGAGCAGAGAGGGAAGGCTGGGGAGCCAAGAGCATTCAGCTGCAGTCTGCACCTTCTATGCCTAGAACATGTGAGGTCCTGGACCACTTCCCGTTTTGGTCATTGTCACTCGGAAGTGGGGACCCACTAGTGTTTGCCTTCAACAAAGTTCTCAAGGGAAGGAAGTAGCATCTTCTCCCATTTTACAGAAGGCAGGTTGAGGCTGGGTGTGTGAACCCCACTCCTTCACGGCAGAGGCATAGATAGCAGAAGAATCCATCATCTCCAACCGTGTATCAGAGTAACAACCAATTCCTTACAAAAGAAGAAGCATCTCTGCAGAAAGCATGAGTCTGCCAAACTCAGGACCTACCACACAGTTTTTAATGTAAGACCTACATTTTCCATGCAGCTTCCACTTGAAAAAATAAATAAACCAACCATAACAGGGCTTATAACCTGCTAGATATTGGTATAAGTGACCGGTTTAGGCAAGCAGGATTTTTTGCTAAGATAAAGAATTTCCCTTGTATTGTACTCATGTTTCTGCCTTGGAGAACAACAGAAACTGTTGAAATCAAGCAACACATAAGAGCATAAACACTCCTAGTATTGGTGCAGTGGCATTTCTGCCAGCGAGAAAACAAAGGTTATCAGTCCACATTTTTTAAGTAAAACTGCCAATCTGCTGATAAAATTCAACACATTGATTAAGAATGTAAAAAGGTTAGTGGCAGACTCGTACAGAAGAAAAAGGACTTCCACCAGCTATCTTGCTGGAAGGTATCTGGCGTTTCCTAATCAGACGGCTGAATGGCTGCTGAGAAAGACAAACAAAAGACAAGCACGACCGTTTTCTTGTGGCACCCCTGGTCACATGCACGGGACCCCTCCTCGTCCAAAACTCCCAAGCACAGCAGACACAGATTTTTATTTGAAGATTGAGAAATGTTTCATTCCCAATCCAGACAAAGCACTTACTCTTGTGTCCACACTACCACATGGAGAGCAGAGTGTATGAGAAGCCCGGAAGAAACTTCTGCCAGACTTCCTCATTTGCCTGAGCAGCCTTGGTCTAAAAATACTTAAGGGCTGATGAAAATAAGGTTATAAAAACCAGTTCAGGTATACTTCAGCAGAGACACTGGTCTTCCACCAGTGATGAGTTTATCACAGCAAGCCTCCTGGGGACAATTTACAAAACTTCACAATGCACCACACATGTCATAGTTTAAAAAATGAGAGAGGGAGAGAGAGAGAGAGAGAGAGAGACAGCTCTTGAGGGGTTTAGGTCTGTTATGACTAATGTTGTTGAAAGCAACCAACTTCACTTAAATATTTTTTTTCATATTATAAAGATATAACTTTATCCTACAACTTTTCTCAGATGTTTAACATTTAGTAATTTGGGTGGAAAAAACACAAGGGTGCACATCCACGCCAGTACACCGTCTGACCAGGCAAGAATCAAAAAAGCATTTGAATCGATCAGAAAAGAAGATTTAGCACGACATCCGGTCTTGATTCACACAGATGAGATGTTTTCTAACACATTCCTTCCCCCAGCCCCCCCGAAAACTTGGCGCATTTCTGTTCCTTTCCCATCACTTAAGCACGAACTCGCGGAGCTGCCTTACCATTCCCGCACTCAGAGAGAGATGAGACTTTGCTCGGCGCGGTCCAAGGTCCGCAGCCACACCTATCCCTCCGAGCAACCTGGGCGCAGCGCGGCGCCGGCCAGAGCCGTGCTGGCTGCTGCCCTTGCTGTGCTCAGCGCTGCTGAAGTCAGATGCAGAGAGAGCCCCGTTTCCTCCCCGCACCGCCGTGACTGATGTAAAGCTCAGTTCCTGAATAGGCGCACCGAAATAGAAATTGTTTGCCGCTTAAACGACATCCTGCTCTTGTTTCAGATGTTACAGCCAGGCCAGCTAATCCCTCCTGGAAATACCTCTGCCTCACATCTCTCTCTTTTCCTACGAGCTGCTTGAAGCCCAGGGTGCAGCCGGCACAGATCAAAATACTGCCCATTCTACCAAAGAATTACTACTGAAAATTTGCTGGGGTCAAACTCTCCTATTTCAGTAAAATTTCACCTCAAGAGCTGAACAGCTCATTGCTGCAAGAGCCTGTGGGACCCTGATTTACAGCTAGCCTGAACACCCTCTGCTTTGCTAGTGTTCCTTCCACTTCACCTGAGTGCAAGAGCACAGGTGGCTATTTTCTGTCTTGCCCTTTACACCAAAAGATATTGGAAATCACCAAAGGGTGCTGGAAATAAGGAGCACAACCCATCTTAAACCCAAAGAACACACTGGGTTTGTGCCCTGCTCCACTAACTTGTAAATATCTGCGGGCTACACCCCTCTACAGAAATATGTAACAGTAGTTAATTTACATCAATTTAAAAATGCCTGCTCAACACCTAAAACATAACCAGCAACTTCAAGAGCAGCACCAGAGCCTTCCTCATGTGCCTGTGCATAAAGAGTAGGTCAGCAGAGTCAGCTCTCCCAATCTAATAACCTAAACCCACAGGATTTTATAGATTTTCAGCTCTCCAACTATTCTGGTAGCTTTAAATACACTTCAGTTACTCAACATCCTCTGTGCAACAGCCTAGCATATTCAGGCAACCCCTCCAGTTCCCTATTTCTAAGTTTTCCCATCATAAACAATTTCATCCAGCTGACTTTCCACATGATTCTCACAGTCCTGCCTGAAACAAGTCAAGATGGGAAAGAGCGGTCTTGTAAAAAAATACCACAGAACAAAACAAACCCCACTAAATCCAGAGTTTGGAGTTCTCTTAACATTGAAAAGGGACCCAGCTCATTTCCCATGTTTCAGGTTGCACCTCTGGCCAGGGCTTGCTTCACCTTTCCTGGTGAACCTCAGTTTGACCAGTAGCCATGTGTTAGCCACATTTCTTCTCAGATCAGGGTCCCACTTAATGCTGCCGTAGAACTCTAGCATCACCAGCTGCATGCTCTGCACTTCTTAGAGAGACACTGGAGATGGGCACCAAAGCTTGGCTCCCCTAACCGCAGAAGACACACATGCCTTGGGATATTGCCCCAGGAATCCCTGGACTTTGGACACACCTTCGGCTTGAATTTGCTGTCTGAGACTTGACACAGAGATCTGGTTACTTTCCACAAGTGCAAGGGGCAGGTTTGGAGAGCAGGAGGCCCCTCAGACAAAAAGGCTGCCGGGCTCCCACTCACTCCTTTCCCGCAGCCATCCCAAGAGCAGCCTGTTGGCAGCACTGGAGGGTGTGCAAGGCACCTCTGCCCCCACAGAGCCCTGGTCACTCTGCAGTGCCATCATGGGAGTCTCCCAGCCTTGCTGTGCCAGCAGGAAGAGGACACTCCTCTTAGCACAGGACTGAACAGATAACAGAGATGCTGAGCTTTATAAAGCATGTGACAGAGAAATGGGGAGAGGAAAACAGAGAACACACATAAATCACAGCACAGCAAACTGCACTCCAGGAGCTGTTTGGTGATAACGTCAACAAGACACCCCCTCCCATTAAATGGAATTAATGCACAGAAGAGAGAAAAAGCCAGACTGCATTACAGCATCAAACATAACATATGGCCAGGCATAATTATTACACAAGAGGAAGCACTACTGTACCATATGCTTGTCTATCATGAAACGTGAATAATTATATCTTCTTTCTCTTGCCACTTGCTGTTTCCTCCAGCATCTTCCCCTGTTTGCAGAGGGAAATTAAAACCTAGCATACAGGAGCTTACAACATTTGAAGCTTAGATTTGTACTTCTCCTTCTGCTATCAGCTGGCAAATGTGAGAAACCAAAACAGAGGTAAGGGAAAGAAAGGATTTTGAAGAACTCCTAGCTTTGTTGAGAGGGATGCACTGCTCCTCCCTGTACTAGAGGGGGTTTTATGTAGCATGGGTTAAGTTGAAACAAGGGTTTGGAGTCTGGAGATGCACTGGAAAATTCAGATAGGGTGCAGAATTAAGATAGTAGGTGGGTCAAAAATTAAATCACTGCGTACTTGAATAAGGTGAAGAAGGTAAAGAATCTCATTTCAATTTCCAACTCTGTGCCTTTTCAAGTGGTAAGACAGGAAACACAAAAGAGTAAATTACTTTAATTTTAAAAGAAGCAAACTCTCCTAAATGATAGATCACAACCTTTTAAGCCAGTGTGTTTTGTTACTGGGATGCACCCTGACACTGAGCTCCAAGGAGAAACAGGTGCCTCAGGAATGGTAAGAAAAGAGGAATATTCTGCCTCAGGTACAGTTGCTGCTCTGTCACAGACTGATTCCTGGCAAGGAACACACAGCACAGCCCCACCAGCCAGCACCACCTCCCCAGCAAGGAACAAACCTGGCTCTTTTCCTGGTGATCCAATTCCCAGCATTGCAGTTTTTCTGTAACACTCCTGTGCTCTGTGTCCTCCGGCAGCTAGTGGTGGCAGCAGCACCAGAACAGGCAATCTTGGCACTCCTCAGGCTCTTTCTCCCTGGCTACGTTCAGCAATGACAGGTGTGGGGAAGTGCTGTGCTGCACCTTTGCTACCCTACACCAGCGCACTCAGCAAATTTCAGAAGCTTTTTTCAGCACTGCCTTTTGAAGGTGGCACTAATTGTGATGAAAACAGCTCAAGATGCTAAACAGTATCACGCTTTTCTTTCTTTAAGAGGCACACGAAATAAATTAGCTATCAAGGTTTTGGAGGCTAGAAGAAACCATGAGGAACATTATAAGCCTGATCCTCTGCATAAGAGAGAGATAAATTTCAGCAAAGATTCATTCCTCATGCTAAGAAACTGAAGGCCATACTAGAGCATTTTACACCAATGAGCCTTTAAATCATCATTGCACATACATGTCCTGGGGATCCTAATTTCCCAGGTGAGCTTCTTCCCTAGCCAACTACCTTCTCAGCTTTTGGAAGAAAACTAGCCACCATCTTCACTTTCCAGCCTTTTCCCCCTTGTAATTATACTTACTAGTCATTCTGTTTCAGAGCAAGAAATAATCAAATATCTGTAATCTTTCAATCAAGCAGAAAAAGAGGATTGCAAGAAGAAATAGCTGCAAGAGATCCAGAGTAGCTTTATATAGGACAAAACAGGCACAAATTCATTATTTTCCTTTTTTTATGACAACTTTTAAACACCCTGAAATTATTCCTTCTGCTATCCTAAGAGCCAGCTTACTTCCAAACCAAAGTTTCCTCAGTCACTGGAAGAAATTTGCTCCATAAATTATTTTTTCCCTTTTAATTGTTGAAGCCAAGATGAACAAAACAAAATCTACAGAGAGTTTTTTCTTTCTCTGCTTTATAACTATTCAAACACACATGCAAGTTTTCCTTAAAATAAGCAATTAAATTTCATTAGGAAAGTCCAACAGGCAAGCTTTATTTTCCAGCATAAAATCAAATGCCTGGCTGCAGCTTGCGATCTAGAAGGAAAAGAGATGGTTACATACCTTTCCTGCAGCTGAATGAACCCTGATCTGCTAAGCCCCCAGCCCCAAGCCTGTGCCACAACCAGGTCTACACTGCCTTTACCTGCATCCACCAAAGGAGCCAGGGGACATCCTGGGCTTAGGTGCTCTGTCTGTGTGAGGAGTACATAAGCCTAGCAGAAGGATCAGTGGTTCTTCCATCAGGGACAAGCACATGTTCAAAGGCTGCCCGCCACCAGATTATGGGTGTGCCTCAGAGTCATCTTTGTGATTCTGCTTCTTCAGGTATTTGGCTGCAGCCCAGGATGAGCAGAGGGGATGTTCCTCCAGCACCAGACCATGGCCTGAAGCTGCAACAACCAGGGTGATTTTACCAGCTGTGCATGCAGCCATCCCTCCCACTACCCTGGTTCCTGCACTGGCATGCTTGGAGCAGCCACAGCTTTGCTTGAGACAAAACCAAAAGCACCAGCAAAGCAAACAACAAAGCATGGCTTGCAAAACCTGAGGCAGATCAGATCACTCCTTACTGCTCCTCAGCCAGCTGGGCTTCCAGCTTCAGTAGCTGGAGGCAGGACTATGCTCCTTGAGTAAGGCGCCCCACGGCACAGCTGCAGGCATCAAGGCCCTTGGGAGACAAATACCCTAGCACAACCTGCCCTGCAGCACAACCTGCCCTGCAGCCACAGGGAGTAACCTACCTCAACAACCCGAAAGGTTTACAGATCTGCCAGAGATCCCAGTCATGGATGCCACATGCTCCCTGACCTCAGTTTCCCTGCCTGCTTTCATATAGGCTTTCTACCACAAAGATACTTTCATCAGGATGACTCAATAGCAGCTGTTAGAACTGGCACAGCCCAATGGCACCAGGGGCATGAAATAGCCCCTCAAAGGGGCAGAAAATTCTCCACATTCCTCTGCTGTCATAACACCACAAGGAGGACAAGAGCAAATACACCTGTGTGCTCATTTACTTCTGGACTTTTAGTTTCCTCTGACTGCAGCAGGCATGTGGCATCACAGCAAGAAACCCAGTATTAAGGAGGACTAAAGTTACTTGTTCATCTCTTCTCTTCCCTTGAGAAACCTCATTCGTTCACCTCTTGGCCAATTAAAAACACTAGTTCTCTGAGCTAGCCATTCCTGAAACATACTGAAAATTTACAGTCTCAATCTGGAGGTCAGTGATGCCTATGGATAAGCTTGACCACGGACCCCAAGGACAAGTTCTCCTCCAAACACCCATCCCTTCTTCTCTCAGCTTTTAAATCAAGGAGTTGGAGTCAAATCCGTTGTGTCGCAATGCACAGTTTCAGGCAGCAAAACTGCCACACACAATAGAGCAAATAAGGGACACTAGCAAAAGGTGAAAGTATCCTTCCCCAGTATGTTCAGACAACACAGTTAATGGAGAGAAAACAAATAATTTTCTTCCCCCATTTGACTTTTTTTTTTTTTTT
>VXBR01006635.1:127312-189528 GCA_013400215.1 Cisticola juncidis
GGTCCCGCCCCGATCCCGCCCCTCGGGCACGGCGTGGGCACGGCCCGGCGGGAGCGGCGTCCCCGCTCCGCACAAAGCGCTCTGCCCGCGCCCTGCGAGGCGTGCGCGGCTCGCAGCCGCATCCCTGCAACAACCCCTCCCCAGCAGCGCTCACGCAGACAGGCTCTGCCTCAGGGACATCTCGGCGGGCATCAGTCCCCGGGGCAGGCAGACACTCATACCCAGCAGCCCCGCACAGATCCCATAGAGTCCTACGCACGAACCCACCCCGCACTCCGACACCAGCCCTGAAGACGGCAGTGATCCAGCCGGAAGGCACTAGGAGCCAGACGGTTCAGAGGTTCACTCATCTCCGCCGAGCTTGGCAAACAACGACATCGTGAAGCTCATCTCGAGGGGATGCTGTGGAAGGGAGAGAAGTTGGCCGCAACTGAAATCAAGATTTGACCCCACTGTGCAAAAACTGCAGACAGCATCTCAGGAAAATCTCAAACCTCTGCTGGTGTGGGAGGCTGGGCTTCACTAAAAGGGAACAGGATGAGATTTTGTTCACTGTCATGTCTGAGCTATGCTTTAGGACAGGCTGGAAAAGTCTTCACTCACCCTGGTACTTGTGCTGTGGTGTGTAATTTTGAGCAACTAAATTCTTCAAAACTAGGAAAACCCAAAGCAGTTCTACCCCTGCCTTGGTCAGAGCCTTAGTTCAGTTCCTTAAGTCACCGTCCCTTTAGTGCAACAAAGCATTCCTAGTCTCATACATACTAGTGGATTAAAAAGGCAAATGGGCTTGCATAATGGAGAATCCAAGCCCCAAATAACAAAACAGAAACTGGAGATATGCACAGCACTTATAGAAAAAAGAATCTTTCTCAGGAACAAATCATCCCAGTAAATTCTTCCCCTTCAGGGAATTTTGGCAGTAGCACAGTTTGCAAACATCCCGGCTGGCTGGTCTTTCGCAGTTGTGTCTGTCTGCTCATGTTCTCTCTTCTTTTTTGAGCAGTTATTAAAGCAGAGACCCCAGAACTTCTCTACTTAATTTTTTGTATTGCCATGAAGCTATCTGCTTAACAGATATCTTTTCTTCCTTCAAGCAAACCACTCACTATCAGTTTGTTGGTCTTTTTTGTATGCAGCATCCCAGTGCCAGCACACCCAGTCATACAAGTAAATTATCTCTCAGAAATGCCTTTACCATGACAAAAACCTCTCTCCTAACACAGATCAGCTCATCTGTGGGAGGGAAAAATGAGCTGGGAAACCAAAATGGCCCAGATTTCAGACATTTTCTCTATTTTAGAACATTTGAAGGGAAGACCCCAGCTCTAACCAGCCCAGATGAGGTAGTGGCTGCATGGCTGGCTAATCCTGGACAGTGGCAAACTTCTTCAAATTCAAGTATCTGAATTTCATACCTGAAACTTTAAAAAGGGCCTCCACTCTTTTCAGTAAGAGCACTATAGTTTTCTTGGCAAGCGTTCCTAGTGAAGAGTCAAGGACAGCTTTGAGAAGAAAAACCAGATTTAAAATTCATGCTATGTTCACACTGGAACAGCACTGAACTGAGAGAATTCTCCTGAGATGTTTACCCCAAGTAGGAAAACTTTTCCCATGCCAGAGGCCTTGGGATTACAGGATAATTAAAGTTTCTTTTTTCTAATGAAGTTAATGCCCAGAGATTTCAGCAGAAAATTGAACAACCTCTAGTTTTGATAAAACAGTTATTCCACAAGGTCTGAAACCAAGCATGGCGGATTTTACGTGTCTGTAGAGTCACGTGGTTTTCCCAGTAGAGTATTCATCATTGTCCAGTTTTGGTATTTTCTCAATGTCCAAGAAAACTGGCAGAAAAGAAGCCCTCTCAAGTGGAAAGCAGTACACAATGCCTGCTAAGACATGACTACATATCCTAGCCAGCCATATGTCTCCCAATGTATTGTTTTCCAGAAGAGTGTCACAGCAACAAGGCACATGGCTCAGAGCAACCCTAACAGCACAAAGGGAAACTTTAGGATGACTGAAGCTTCAAGCACCATCTCTCACTTGTGGAAGGGAGACCATCACTAAGTTTTGTTTTAAAGTCTCATCTGTAAGAGTAACACCATGGGAACAGGGAGACAAACAGGAACAAACCCACAGTGAGTGTTTCTCTAGGCAGACAAAAGAAACAAAACTGTCTGCAGATGGGTTCAGCATCACTCATGGCCAGCAAAGTTGCCCAGTTACCAAGATTGCTGGTGCCAATAGTGCTTTTTACTCCAAAAGACTTAAAAATACCCAGCAACAGGAAAATCATGATACCTCTTATCAATTATGGTCTACACTGTGTGGCTGAGCAAATCAGTTTCCACTTTTGGTGCACAGATCCCCTCTTGGCCACGGTCCCTGATGTGCTGGGGTGATTCCTGCCAGGACTCCAGCCTTGCCCACGGTTTCATAGCTGGAAGATCTTGTGTGTGGAAGTGAGGCGGCACTGTCTGTGCTGCCACCAGTTTGCTTGTTCACACACAGCAAGAAAAATGCACCTGTGATGGAGCCAAGGGCAACCAGTGCCAGCACCCCCTGCCTGTGGGGTGCAAGGGCAGGGCAAAGGGGCACCCTCCAGCAGGCTCCTGGGGATGTTAGCACCAGGGGCCAGTCAAAAGTTGCTTCAGTCAATGTGCACATCTCCAGAAGCTGCCTCTCTATGCACTACAGACCCTTTGCCTTCTCCAGAGGTTGGTGGCTTTGTTTCTGTGCCCTTTTTCTCCTCCAGCCCAGGAAGAGCAGATTAAAAGGATCGGCAGAAAAGAATGAAGGATGTGGTCTCTTAACCCCCCTCCATGGGAGTTACCCTCACTGCTAACATCTGGATGCCAAAAGTATGAACTCTGTAGGACCTGTCTACAGGACCTGTCTACAGGTCCTGTCGACAGGACTGGAGGGAAGGCCTAAATTGCTAACTCAACCCCGTGTTCAGGCAGCAGCCCCCATCCCACCCCAGCTGCCATGACAAGCTGCAGATCAGAATGCCAGCCAGCGACAGGCACCGCTATTCCTTTGCTCGGGGCACTGTGTCAAAGAGGGAGCTTGGTTCTCCATACCCAAGAGCAACAGTGGCTGTTAAGAAATCCTGGGATAATAGCCCTTTTGATGGATGCTCAGCTTGCGCTGTTGGGATGCAGCGGTTGTGGTGGAGCTGGGAAGGGGGAGGGGGCAGAGAGGCATATGACAGTGCTGATAACAAGTGAGCTTTGTATGCTGTGGCCAGGGACTTCCACAGCTGCTCCAGACCCTGCTCTCTCTTGAGGTAGTTTGGGTGGGAGAAGAGGCTACAAAAGCTCAAGCAAACAAGGATGACATAGGTGAGATTTTAATGACTTAGTCCCTGCTTCTTTTTAAAAGATGAGACTGTAGCAGAGAACCTCCTTCTTCCATTCAAGCAAGGTCTCTAGAGGAGAGGCTTCTCTGGGCTGATGGTCTGTCTGCTGCAGTTCCTCCTGGACAGGGAATGCCCTCAAGTGGGTCCGTCTAGCTCATTTCCTTTCCCTGTGTAGCTGGTGAATACTTGGAGCCCACACTGGCCAGGGGCCTCATCTGCTTCCTGCCATCACTCGAAGGGTCTTGGTGATGCTGATGTAAAATCTGGTGGTAACCTGGAGCACCCTCTTGGATAAGAGCAGGGCAGGTAGTTGCCTCCAAATTAGCCTATCCCAGTGATCCATGCAAGAAAAGGAACAAACCTGGGGGCAGGCACCATGACAGAGGGTGGACCATGGGACACACAGCATCTGACTGACATTAACTCTGTCTGTCCCTGGTTCTACATCACCTGTCATCACTTGATGACACTGTCTTTTTTCTGATGGTGCATATTCTCTGTGGAACGGGAGATAGTGATTATAGTAGTTGGCTGCAGATTGCCAAGCAAAACCAACTCCCTCCTCCCCCAGCCCTCCCTCCTCCCCTNGGCTGAAAAAGCCCACTCCAAAACGCCAAAACGACACACACTTTGTAACAGCAATCCCTGTCCCAACAGGAGACAAGCACAAACTCCCAGCCAGTGTGTGTGGTTGCTCTTGGTAAACTTTGGACAGATGGGGGATTTGGGGATGGGATTAGCTGATAAAATTCAGGCTCAGTTAGCAAAGGAAACATGGAATTCTAGCTCCCATTGGGACAGATCTGGGCAGGATTCCTCCAGAGGGTAAATCACAGAGCAACTCATGCTTCATTCACAAATAACCAAGCTGCCTGCTTGTGCCATCCCATCTGCGGCTGCACTGCCGTTGGAATGGGAATGCTTGCCATTGCCAAATACTCCCTTAGCCCTTGGACCCTGCTAAAACCCGCTTTCCTGCCCATGGGCTGGGAGAGGGAAGGACTAACCGCAGCGGGGAGGGAGAGCAGGCATGCACGCAGGTGCAGAGAGCTGGCAGCCAAACAAAGGGAGATCACAGGAGCAGATATGGGCGCTTGCAGGATACAGCCACGGCTTTCTATGAGCAAGACCAAAGGCAAGGGGAGGGGGGCAAAGGAGACTGTTTCTCATTGATGGGGAGGTGCTGAGATGTGCCAGCAACTGGACACCAGTGCCGTGTTTAAAACTGGGACCACTGGGCAGGGCTTTTGTTGACAGAAATGCTCTTTACTTGGCCAGCTGGAAAAGGCAGCAGGCTCACTAGGCTGCTGGGGTATTTATCAGGACAGACTTCCAAGCACTTCTGAGCACTTTGGGATGAAGCAGGGCCCATATCTCTAAAGAGTTTAGTGAGCATCAGCTTCCAGACTTCCGTTGAGATGAGTCTCATTGGAAAGCTGAACCAAATCCTCATGGATGCCTGCTGACCATCCCCAGCCTCAGCTGGTTCCTCATTTCCAAAAGCTGCCCTCAAATCTCTCATCCTCGAGGTGTTTTAAAGACACATGGCTCCTCAAGAGCCAAGACAGACTCCCTCAGCAGACAGGCCTCTGCTTGCAGAGCTGATGAACCGGTTCCCAGGGTGCGAGTTGCATGGGCATGCTCTCCCACGCATGGATGGGTTTTGCACAGCCCTGCTGGAGACTGGTTGCTAAACACTGGCTTTCTGTGGAAAGCACATGGACTTGGAAAGGATGGGGGGAGGCCCCAAAGCACTTGGGAGTGGAGGCCCTGAGAGAGGTTGTTTCTGGAGAATGGGCTGATGACTGGCAAAGGACGAGATGTTAATTGATTTCTCAGATCAGTTTTCAGTCAATTCTTGACTCTGGAGACAGGAGTCAGGAATCAGACCAAAGAAAGGTGGTGAGGGACAGGGCTTGAGCCAGGCAAAGAAACTGACCCAGGAGATGAAGCTTGCTTTCCCAGCCTTCCTTGGATAGAGCAGCAAATGTCTCACAGAGTAAGGCAATAGTCCTTGACCAGTGCCAGGCAAACACAAAAAACATGTCAAACAGCTCCACAGGTGTCAGGTTGGGAAGCAAAACCAAACTGCTTCTTCCCAGTTCAGTATCTGGGACTCTCACAGAAGAAGAAGCAGCAGACTCTGTCACCGTGGAGCAGCTTTGTTGGAGACAGCAAACACCACCTGTCCTCGTGGCCAGGGTCTGACCCTCCCACCACAGACAGAAAACATAGCTAGGCCTAGAAAAGCCATTGGCATGGAAGAAGCAGACACAGGCATGAGGCACTGCAGGAGTACACACCCCTGATTTCTGCCTCTCTCCAATGAGACTGGCTTTTTTCATTGCTTCTCATCAGTGTTTGGTGTTTGCAGGCACTAGGAAACATTTGCTCCTTGCACTCCTTCCAATGGAGCGTGGGAAAAGCTCTCACCCGAAGCAAAAAATCATGGGAATTTGCTTTCAAGTCTATTCTTCTCATTCTCTTTCTCTCCAAGTGAAAAGCCCTGAGCTGGCTTTTTTTCTTTGCAAGGCAAGTTTTCTGGCCAAGGCAAGCTGGTGTTTGTCTCTCATGCTGTCAGCAGAGTGACAGGCATCAATATGATGAGGGGCAATGGCAAATCAACCAGGACAGAGGGAGCAGGCTGAGCTAGGCCTGTGTGCATCTTCTTCCCCTCCACTTTTAGATAAGGGAGACAGCATATTTCAGCTTCAGTAGAAAGAAATACAACTTATTTTGAGGGGTATTTTACTCCCAGAGGATAAATAGAGCCCTTGGTTTGATGTTTGTCTCACTGAGGCAGGCAAAGAAGAATGGAAAATTAGCATTGGAAAAAAAATAATAAAATTGAGGCTTCCCCCTCTACTTCCGAGATCTGGAGTGAATAGGTAGTGAGGAGAAATAGAAAAGGATCCTCTCCTGTCAGGAGCAGGACCAGGGTTTCTCTCACCCTTGATCCAGTTGCCATGTGATGGATCTGCCCAGTGAAGGCAGACCTTGTGCCAGCCCCTGACACACACAGGCAGCAAGTGCTGTGCCAAAATCTCCAGAGAACTGGGATGGAAACACGCTAGTCTGGCTGCTCACTCCTTGCCAGCATCTCAGCCTCCAGAGATCTTGGAAAGAGGCGTTTCCCACCCCACCAGCAAATGTCTGACTCCTGTCCTGGTCTCTCCATCTGCCCAGGAAGCCTGGCTGTGTGAGTCTGCAGGAGAGCAAGTGGCTTTGGGCAACCTATTTGCAATGAGGCTGGGATGATGCAAGGAGTCAGGGAATTTTCAAGCAAGAGGAAGAGGCAAAGATATGCACTTCCTTGCCTTGGAGACTGGAACACTCCTTCTTCAGAAAATAATGCTGAAGCACCCAGTAGGTGTCTGCAGAACTCAGGAGACCATGTCAAACCTGAAGAAAATTAAACTCTCAGTCCTGATTACTCTGCCAGGGCAGGCGGTCACTGCAGGAAGTGAGCTCCCAGTGCCCAAGGATGCTGCTGGGAGGGGAATACAGGTACCCTGCCCTCTTGCCTCCCCACATAACCCTGTCTCCACGATTATAGGGCAACCCTGGGGAGCACCAAAAGGACAATTGTAAACCCTGATACAACCCAAGAGACCCACTCTATGCCTGTGTAAAAAAATGAGGAATATCCTCTATACCCTCAAGTCCAAGGCAGACCTCTTAGTCTTTCAAACTCCATCCTGAAAGTAGCCTGATGCCCTCACCTATTTTTCTTGTGTGAAACTCCCCCCGCAAGAAGTGGTTTAGGTGAGCAGCTGCAGAGACAGACAGATCCCAGAGGAGGTGTTTGCTTTCTCCATCTTCCACTCTCACACACCCTTTTTTAAATTGTTTGCACATCAAGAAACGACTTGCCGTATTGCAGCCTCCCAAAGGGAGGCAGGCATTGAACTCGTAACCTGAAACTGCCTCTCAGTGAGACAGCCAGCACCCACCTCCCTCTGTTCCCACGTCCCCTCCCCTGCTCATCCCCGCCTGAGCAGCAGCCATGTCCTCCCCTCGCTCTGTTCAGCTCTTCAGCAGCTACACCCTTCACTGATAATGAGCACAGAGAAAGAAAGCACAGAGCTGCCATTCAGGGCCTTTCTCAGACACCAAAACATCTCTGTGCATTAATAATCCCTTTCAAAAGCCCCTTCCTTGCACACACCCCACCCTCCCCCTCTAGCCCCCGATGCTTTTCAGGAGCGACTGTGATTCATCTGAGGTGCGAAACAGCACGGTAAAATTTTAATACAGCCTGAATATGATGTGAGAGTGCTCAAGTGCCTTCTAAGCAGCCTGCCTGTTTCCAGCTACTGCTTTGAAGGCAAGATCACTTCAGCACTGTGTGAAGAGCTTCAAAGAGAATATTTGGGACTGATTTTGACATGACTCAGAGAAGGCAGGAAGCCTTCTAACACAGTTCCCTCAAATGATGAGCACCAGCAGAAGAATGTGCGGGCTCTCACTATCCCTCGCTGCTGGGGGCTGGCTCAGTATGTGGGGAAGCCTGGGAGGACCAGAGCTGCATGTACCTGTAGGACACCCACCGAGTCCTGTGGCCATGTCCCCATCTCCACAGACTGTTGTGGGACAAATTTCCCTGACCACTGGTTTTACTGCATGCTCACAGCCCTGAGACCAATGGTCTGCCCCCAGCTGCGACTCCAAGGATTAGAAAGCAGGGGAAGATTTCTCCATGCCCCGGGGTATGTGTGATGATAGGAAAAGCATGAAAATAAGGCAAAACACTGGGATGAGTCTGAACAGAAAGAGATTCTGATAATACCCAAAGACTTCTCTACAGCCAGTAAACAAAAGGGAAACAAAACCAGTGTGCCAGAAAGTGGGAATAGGAGGTGAGTGAACACAAGGCAACAGTAGAGGCAGAGGAGGGTAATTCCCAGGAGAGGCTTTGGAAACGTTCATAAGCCAGGAAACATCTCCCAGCTTTGCTGCTGTTCTCAGGTGTTCCTTTGGTCCCTGGGCCTCTCCAGACCTGCAAACAACAAAGTACTGCTCTCTTGTAAGGAAATGCTCTGGCCCTGGAAACTCTCATACTGAGCCTAGGGACACCAAGGCCAAAGCAAGAGGCTGAGCTCCCCATCTCCAGGTGTCCTGCCAGCTGGTGTCCAGCTGGCAGCTCCTGGTGTTCTTGAATTGTCTCTGCCTCCACACCACAAATGGAACATCAACCAAAACTACCTTGTCCCAAGTGGGGGGGATCTGAAGAGCTCTCTGTACTGGTTTGAAAGCAAAACCAGTTAGACTCCAAGTCAGAAATACTATTTAATAGAGAGAGAAGAAATGAACAACAAAAAAAGGCAATAAATAAATAAAATTTTAAAAAAATCAATAGCACAAAGGACCACTGACAGAGTCAGAATGCAAACCTGACCCTCTTTTGGTCAGGGTGTTGGAAGCAGTCTGAAATAAGTGCTCCTGGAGTGACAGATGTGGCTCCATTGGAGTAGAGATGATCCTCAAAAACAGTCGAGTCTTCCTGTGGGAATCCAGGGGAAACAGCAAATCTTGGTGTTTAGAATTGCAGGTTTTATGCCGGTGGAAAGGCTCTGGCTCCTCCCACTGGGTGCAGCATCTCCCAATGGAATGAGGTACTGTTATCAGTCATGTGAGAGGTCTTAAATGGCCCATTCACAGGTGATGTCCCTCGGAGGAGGATGGGTGGAGGAAGAGATAAGAAGGCACTGCTGAATCTGGTGCTATCAGTTGTCCCATTAACAGAAGGTATCTGCCCTCTTTCCCCCCCTAGAGTTACAAGAGATAAAGAACTATATCTCCCAACAGCTTTCAACAGATGAAAATAGAATACACTGTTTTGGTTACATTTTTCAACCCAAGACACTCTCACAGCTCCTTCCCTGACCATCCATTCCCATTTACTTGACAAACTAGCCTCAGTACTATATGCAACCCAGGGCTGCATCTGTGCTGACACATCCTGTGTGTTTGTGGTTACTGAGAGAAAGGCAGCTGGAGCACTTGGCCTGGCTGTCAGGGAGCAAGTACAGGGAACATCCCACCCTAGGCTGTACTTAGCCTGGGAAATCCCAAAAAAGGGCTTTTTTTAGAGGAAAATCAGTGGATTTCAGAGCTAAACTGTATTTGCCAGATATTTGTCAGACATGCCTCCTAGGACATTTTCAAAATGGAGCTCTCCAAGTCAACTGGGAAGTGACTAAGGCATGTGTATCAACTATATCAACCTTTGACCAGAGTTTGCTCTGGGAGCGAACAGAGGCACCACATCACCTGCAGCAGGTGAGATTAATGCAGTCATCAACCACTTAGCCTTCAGCAGGACTGGGCCAGCCCTAGAAACACATCAGCAAAGTGCCTGGGCTGAGGATGAATCTTCTTATGCCCAGTTTGTTCCTCACAGCTGCAGGGCGATCCAAGACAGAGATCTCTCTGCTTTCTGGAAGCTTGCTGCTCCTAATAGGTTGCACTCAGTAGTACCTCACAGGAGAATGGAGATGATGGAATGCAAACTGTCTTCAGTGCAGTTTAGGCAAACAGCGAACCTCAATTAGCTCAGTTAGCTAATGGACACACTGAGTGTTGGCTGGCACACCCATGAGCATGGGGCACGGCTGCAAGGAAATGTCAGCACGTCTGTGTGCTCAAAGCCACCGTCTGAACTGGGGAGAGAAAGCAGTCAGCAGCCCTGGGAGGGAGTGGCACATGGGGCGGCTGAGCAAAGGGTGGTGTGACAGGAGGGGATTACAAAATCACTCACCAGGCCTGAGCAAGGAACTGTGGCACCACTGTGGAGAAGTCCCCCAAAACCTCTCCAGGAACTCTCTAGTACACATGTACACTCATGCATGCAGGATGGGGAATCAGAGATGTGTGTGCAGCTGCAGGGCTGTGGTCCTATGGTAGGATAAATCCCACAAATAGAGCGTGGCAACGGAGGGATACAGGCTTTTAGGAAGGACAGAAAGAGAAAATGAGAATGAGGAGTTGCTCTTCACCTGTGTGAGCAGCTGGAATGCATGGAGCTCTGCCTGGGGCTGGATAAAGAACCAGTCAAGACTTTATGGACTAGGACTATAGGAAGAATGGGCAAAGGTGATGTTATCACAATGAGCATCTGCTAGGGGCCACCTGACCAGGAGGAAAAACTGGAGAAGGCCCTCTACAGAATGGAGTAATGGCAGTGTCATGTTCACAGGTTCTGGTGTCCTTACTGGGGACTTAAACCACTCTGATATATGCTGGAGGGGCTACATAGCAGAACATGAGGAATCCAGGAGGTCCCCAGGGTGCAACCATCATAAATTCCTCTTCCAAAGGAAGCAACAAGAAGAGTTGCTGTGCTGAACCTCATAGTCATCAACAAGGAGGGGCTCAGAAGTAAAGTTCAAATGCAGCTTTTGCTTCAGTGACCATGAGACAGTGGAGTTGAGGATCCCAAAGGAAGGGAGGAGGGTGAGATGCAAGCTTCAGGAGAATAGACTTTGCCCTCTTCCAAGATCTGCTTGCAAGCAGTCCCAGGAGATAAGGCCCTGGATGGAAGAGGTTGGGAGGTGAGGGGAAGGGCAGGTAAAACATCTGGTTAATATTCCAAATTCATGAGTCCTCCATTTCAATAAATGTACAGCCAGGTAAAATTGCCAGGAGGCCCATATGGATGAACAAGGAGCTCCTGGTCAGACCCAGATACAGAAAAGGAGCTCACAGAAGGATGGAAACCTGGGGGGAATGAAGAAACATTGAGCATCCCTGTTGAAATTCGATTCCAATTGGACTTTAGCCTTCCTAACAGCAGAGGGTGAGGGGATTAAAAACAGGGTGAATGGCCTGACCCAGAAGGTGTCAGTTGAGAGTAGGAAGTCTTGTTGGATGCCATGCAGTACTGGTGTGCCCCAGTGTCAAGACTGGGTCTGATCCTGTCCAATATCTTCATTGATGATATGGATGTTGGGGCAGAGTGGGTCGTCTGCAAGTTTACTGGTGACATGAACCTGGGAGGAGTGGCTGCTGTTCAGAGGGACAGGCTGGGGAAATGGGTTGTCAGCAAGTGAACTTCAATGACTTCATGAAGTTCAACCAAGAGAAGTGGAAAGTAAATGCACCTGAAAGGAAACAATGCTAGGCATCAGTACACCCTGTGGACCACCCATTTGGAAGGCAGCTTGTCAGAAAAGGGCCTCAGGGACCTGGTGGATGCCAAGTTGATCATGAGCCAGCAGTTCACCTTTGCAGAAAAGGCTAACAGTGTTCTGGGCTGCACTGGAAGAAATGCTGCCAGCAGGTGGAGGGAAGTAATCCCTTCCCTCTGCTCAGCACTGGTGAGGCCACTCTGGCTGTATTGTTTTTGCTCTGGGCTCTGCAGTACCAGAGAGACATGACCATGAAGATGATGAAGGGACTGGGACATCATCCTTGTGAGGAAAGGCTGTGAGAGATGGGATTGTTCAGACTGGAGAAGGGGAGACTCATATGGGATCTTATGTACCTACATAAATACCTCAAGGGAGGAGGCAAAGAAGGTAAGCCAGGCTCCTTTCAGTGGTGCCCAGTAACAGGAGGCCATGGTCCCAGATTAAGGAGGTTGTGTCTGAATGTCAGGAAATACTTCTTTAATGTGAGAACGACTAATCACTGCCATAGATTGTCAAGAGAAGTTGCACAGTTTCCCTCTAAGTTCTCATACATGACGGAGGCTGACCATCTGGAAGGCAGCTTTATTATAAGGGTGACTGAGCACTGGCACAATTGTCCAGAGAGAGGCTGCAGAATGTCCATCCTTGAAGGTATTCCAAAGCTTGCTGGACCTTGCCCTGGACAGCCTACTCTAGGTGGCTGTGTTTGACAAGGGCAATTGGACTAGGTGACCTCCAGAGGTCCCTTCCAACCCCAGCCATTCTGTGATGGAATGAAGAAAAAAAAAAATAGCCCCTCACAGGAGGACACTTATGCAACAGGACTGTGCTGAGCCAGTTGATGCTGCTGGACAGCCACAGAGGGGAAGGACTCTACCACACATGAGGTGACAGAGTGAACTCTTTGAATGTTGTCCACCTACAAAAAAGCCACTTGGGACCTGTAACACCTTATAGGCTTTCTGGCACAGAGGGTGTGATGGCTAAGGACACAGTCTAAAGAAACACAGAGATACAAGAAGGTACAGCAGTACAGAACAGATCTTCCCCCTGAAACCCACACAGGATTCCTAAATGTTTATGCTACAAACCAAGATGAAATCATCCTATTTTTTGGAACAGAACCATTTGATGTACCATGCAGAATCAACCGTTAATGTTGTGCCTCATCCAGGGCCCACAAAAACATTCCTACCTATGAACACCCAATGTGCACAAAGGCCATAGAATCATGGAATTGTTTAGGTTGAAAAAGACCTTTATGATCATCAGGTCCCAGGGGCTGTGTTTACTAAGATAAAATCTGACTTCTCAAGAGTAGAATCAGACATATCCAGCCCCCCTTGGTATTTTATCACTGTCCTCCAGGACAATGATTTATGGAGCAGTCTAGGAGCAAATCCAGACAAGGTAGGAAAAAAAACTAGGATCAGAACTGGATCCTGTTTGGCTTTGCAGCTGTAGCTGACATCAAGTTGAACATCTCTCTGAAAGGTCAGCCCTGCTAAGACAAGCCTGTTGGCACATTATTGTGCTAGAGGCACCAGCCACCAAGTGAATTCTCTGTCTGGTGTTATAGCAGAATCTCAGAATGAAAGGAAACCACCACTGAAAAAATTTCTAAAAACAATCATCAGGACACCAGTCTCTTCCTGAGTGGAGAGGAAATCCTTGGTCCCTCTGTGAGATTTGCAGCTACTGACCTTGTCTTCTAGTTATGTGGGTCTGTGTCCCTCACTGAGATGGCAAAAATGTGACTGGGAGTGGCTGCATATGTTGTGGGTAAAAAAACTTCAGAGCAGCTGAGAGTTGGAATTTGTGCTATGAGTAAGAGGAGCTCCTACAGAATGACTTAGCAGATGTTTTAGGTGATTCATTGTCTTCTGATAACTGCCCAGCTCTGGTGGCATTGCTGGCAAGTGAAAACAAGGTAGGTCTGGGTGAATCAGAGGGCCACAGGAAGAGTACTGGTGATAGTTAGCAAAAACATGCACAAGTTTATTCAGGGACCAAGCTGTAAACTCTCATATTTTCCAGGGTCTGCAGTGAATGTCCTGGAAAAAAAGTGTGTCTTCTAAGCTGTCAGATTTGGTGTGTGCCTTAGGAGCAAGACCTTTACTCCATACTCCAAAGGCAGGCACTGCTGTAAAGGCTAGAAGAGCCAAGCTGAGCCATCTTTGCATGATACCTTCTGTTCACCCTTGAAAAACATGTCCAGTGAGTCCTCTATGCCAGGTAGCACTGGTGCTGCCTGGATGATCCTGGGTGTCTCCAAAATATGGGAGTACCTTTTCTTTCATCTCTTGCTGACCTCCAGAACACATCTCAAGATTTTTTGGCCATGATTTCTCCACAAAGCACCTAAACGATAACAATTTGTGTGCATCTACAGTTGCCATATTTGACATCTTGAGTACTCACAGGCAACTTTGGAGAGGACAGATGAAGGGTCTGTAGGGTAAAAAAGAGAGCATGGAACTTAGTGCCAGCTCATACTTACATCACCACTAGCTTCTCACTTTAAACCAAAAGGTCTGCATTTGTCACAGAACTAAAAGCAGCAGAAAACACAGAGGACTTTGCAATGCAGCCCAATGGCCTTGCATGTGTCCCAGAGCAAACTCTGTAATTATACCTTATCCTAATTACTGCTGCAGTAGGAAAGACAGTAAAACAATGAGACAGGCACCAGCTCCCAGGGCATCCAGGCAGTCCAGGCTATGGGAAAAGATGGAAGCATTCCCAGCCCTGCTATTAAATCCCAAATTCTGGTGCTCAGGAAGCTCAGCAACAAGCTTGCAAGTTCAGACATTTCAGTAAGGCTATTCCAAATGCATTGACAGGCCTGAGGGAGGAATGCGAGGTCAGCTCTCCTGCATGTGCTACGTTGCCACTGTACTATGAGTAACAGGGGGCCACCCTGCAGAAAGAGAGGGCTGCTGTGTCCCAGGGCAGTGCAGATGTGCTCCCGATGCAAGAGAATAACCCGGCTTTGGTATGGACTGAATATTTTCTTTTGCAGACCCATGGCAGCATTGCCTGGAAGAGCCCTCCACAGTCGCTGGTCCAACCTGCCTCTGAGAGCAAGACTGTTGCCAGTGCTGGTGTAAGCCAGGTGGTTTTGTCTAACCAAAACTACCAAATCCCCAGAGGTGACAGGCCACCTCTGCTCGGAGGAGCTGTCCCAGGTTTGCCTCTCCAGGGAGATTTTTTAACTAAAATCCCAGTGCTACAGTAATAATTCCTTGCAACCAACTTTTTATACAAAGGAGGGAGAGGGGAAAAGCAGAGCAGAGGAAAGAGCTGAGAATTACCCAAGCTCAAACATTTGTAGGCATCCTTAGACTGAACCAGGTATCTTTGTACCCAGTGTTGGCTTCCAGTGAGGAAACAGCTTATGTGATGGAAAGGTAGCAATGGACATGAGAAGCACTGGGAGAGTGAAGAGAAAGGACCAAGAGGTGGGTGAGAACATCACTTGCTTTCATTTGATGAAAGCATGTGAAACAAACGGATGTTTCTGCTGCCTTTTGTGCATTTAGCTTCCACATAAAAGTTGAATATCTAGAGGTGAATATCTCACTGAGTGATCCATTACCCTCCACAAACCACCACCAAGACAAAATGATGACTGCAGTCTCTCTCTTAGGCCCCTACAACCAAACCCTTGCCCCAGTATTTAGCCTTAATGATGAACAGAAAGGGGTCAGGAAATGAGCCAGGATTGTGAAAGAAGAGGTTCATGAACTTTAAGCCAGGTGAAATGTGTACGAGCTATAACAACACTCATTACCAGAGGAGGAGCTGTCTCCAGTTCCCAAGCCACATTCTCTAAGACCTGCTGCAGTGGAAACAAGGAAATGGCACAAAATGAGCACGGCATCCTGTTTAACAGACTAGAAGTCAAGTTATAGATCCATAATTCAGTGTCTAGAAAATTGAGCTGCTCAAAGGATTGGTTCAGAGTAACCAAGGGGCTAGTATGGGGACTGAGAAGCGTACTGCAATTTCTTAAGAACTATGTTATACCAAACCATTTAAATTTTCTCTCTCAAAGATCTGGCAGATAACAGGTAAGCAGCAGATGTGAAAATTTTGACTTTCATAAAGGACTTTGTGTTATCCTATTCAGACTTCTTGTCAGAAAGGGAAATACCATCTAGATGAAAGATGGATGTAAACTTAAAGCAAATAAAGCACCTTGATCTGGTGACAAGAGCTATTCCTGGCTTACAGTCAGACTAGGAAGACTTATACAGAAAGGAACCACAGGAAAATGGTCCTGGCTTTCACACTATTCATTGCTTCCATACTGTGGGTCACGATACACTGTCTTAGAAATATTGTGGATAAGGTTAAAGAAAACAAAGACAGAGGAATGCCAGAAAGTAGACCCATCAGATGACCTTAAAGGCCCGGCAAAGACAGGATTTGGCATTATTCAGATGAAATTCGGTTCAAGTCAGGTATAAACCACTTTGAAATTGGATCAGTCAAACCCAAGGACAGAAAGGAACGTGGGATCTGCTGGCAAGAACACTCTGGACTGAGGGGCTGAGGTTTAACAAGGCCAAATACTGGCTCCTACATGTTCACCAGAACAGACTTTGGCCTCTGCAGGGATCTGCTTTGTAAAGGCCTGAATGGAAGAGGGGCAGAAAAATGGCTTGTATTTAAGGATGACCTCCTACAAGCTACAGAGCAATGCATCCCAGTGCAGAGGAAGACTGGTAAAAATACCTGGAGGCCCCATGTGAATGACAAGGAGCTCCTGGACAAATTCAAATTCAACCCCCTGTAGGGGGGCTACAGAAGGTGGCAGCAAGGCCAAGTAGCCAGGGAGGAATACAGATATATTGCAGTCAGGGATCAGGTTAGGAACTGCCCACCCTGACAGGATTAAACTGACCAGGGAATCAGGGGCAACAAGAAGAGCTTGGATAGTTACATCAGTAATAAAAGGAAGAATGGGAGACTTGACTACCCAGGACATAAAGAAGGTTGAGGTACTCAATGATTTTTTTGCCTCAGTCTTCACTGCCAAGTGCTTCAGCCACACCAACCAACTTGCAAAAGGCAAAGGTGGAGATTGGGAAAATGAGGAACTACTTGCTGTAGGAGAAGCAGTTTGAGATGATCTCAGAAACCTGAAGCTGCACAGGTCCATAGGACCTGACGAGATACATCTGCAGGTCCAGAGGGAACCAGCAGAAGAACTGGCTAAGCCTCTATCCATCATATTTAAGAAGTCATGGCAGTCTGGTGAAGCATCCACTGACTGGGAATGGGGAAGCACTTTTTAAAAAAGGAAATGAGAGAGACAACCCCCCAGTATCACCTTTATGCCCGGCAAGCTCACGAAGCAGACCCTCCTGGAAATTATGCTAAGGCACATGGAAAATAATAAGGTGATTGGTGACAGTCAACATGGCTTCAGTAAGGGCAAATTATGCCTGACAAATTTGGTGGCCTTCTATGAAAGGGTTACAGCACTGAGGGCTAAGGGGAGAGAAACTGACATTGTCTACTCAGACTTGCAAAGCATTTGACACTGTCCCACCAAACATAATTATCTCTGGAGAGAAGTGCATTTAGCAGATGGACAACTCAGTGGACAAGGAATTGGCTGGATGATGGCACTAGAAGAGCTGTGGCCATCCATTCAATGTCCAAGTGGAGACCAGTGAGGAGTGGTGTTAAGTGATCTCAGCTGGGACCAGAGCTGTTTAATGTCTTTGTCAGTGACAGGAACGGTAGGGTCAGCTGCATTCTCAGCAGCTTTGCTGATGGCAACAAGCTGTGTGGTGGGGTCAACATGCTGGAGGACACCAGTGCCATCCAAAGAGATCTGGACAGGCTTGAGATTTTCAACAAGGTTAAGTGCAAGATCCTGCAGTTGGGCTGGGGCAGTCCCAACCACAAATGCAGGCTGGGTAAAGAATAGATTGAGAGCAACATAGAGGAGAAAGACTTGAGGATTTTGGTGGACAAAAAGCTGAACATGATCTTCAATGTGCCCTTGTGGCCCAGAAAGCCAGCTTGTCCTGGGGTGCATTTAAAGCAGTGTGGGCAGCAGGGCAAGGGAGGGGATTCTGTGCCTCTACTCCACTTTGGTGAGACCCAACCTGGAGTGCTGCATACAGCTCTGGGACCTCCAGCATAAGAGGAACATTGATCTGTTGGGGCAAGTCCAAAGGAGGGTCACAAAGATAATCAGAGTGCTGGAACATCTCTCTTATGAAGACAGGTTAAGAGAGCTGGGGCTGCTCAGCCTGGAGAAGAGAAGACTCTGGGGAGACTTTACAGCAGCTTCCAGTATCTAAAGGAGCCTACAAGAGAGCTGGAGAGGAATATTTTACAAGAGAATGTAGTGGTAGAACAAGGTTAATGATTTTACACTGAAAGAGTGTAGGTTTAGATTAGATATTAGGAAGAAATGCTTTACAGGGAAGGGGTCACAGCACCAAGCCTACCAGAGTTCAAAAGTGTTTGGACAATGCTCTCAGGCATATGGTGTTATTCTTTGGGTTGTCTTGTGCATGGGCAGTAGCTAAACTGGATAATCCTTGTGGTTACCTTTCAACTCACGATATTCGATTATTTTATGATGTGAAGGTGGTGAGTCACTCAGTTTGCCCAGAGAATTTGTGAATACCTCACCACTGAAAGTGTTGAAGGCTAGATTACATGGGGTTTTGGGCAACTTGGTCTAGTGTAAAAGGTCCCTGCCATGGTGGGGGAGATTGGAAGTAGATGATCTTTAAGGTTTCTTCCAACCCAAAACATTCTGTAACTCAATGAAATAATGTGGGAGCGAGATGAAGCTATCTCTCCACCCACAACTATTAGAATAAATTCCCACAGACTAGAAGTTTCACAATTTCTCAGCCTCCAGAACAGGAACAGGGCACAGCTCTCTCCCACCCAGGGCTTTCTCAAGGGGAAAGGTTTAAGCTGGTCTTTTCTACTGTGACCTTGGCCATGTGTCCAGTGGTTTGGCCCACAAACCTGACCAAACTCCCAGCAAATACGTAAAGGCACATGCTTAGGCCATCTGCGCTTTGGTTTCAGTGTTTCAGCCCAGGGAGATCAAAGTCCAGGCAGATGAGTCACATTTACAGTGTAACAAGATGAACCTCCATCATGGAGTACTGCTTTTGCCTTGCCAGTTGCAACATGCTGTGCACCCACAAGCATTAGCTTTGCCCTTTAGCTTGCAAGATCTGTGGCCCAGGAACTGGGCAAACGTGCAGTTTCCACAGCCCTACACAGCTTTAACTGCTCTCTTATTCCTGTCCAAAAAGGGCTACAGCTCCAAAACCCAGCATAAGAGCTTCATGTCTAAACTACTCTCGACCATTTCAGGACTGAGGCAGACAAAAATAGATATAGCTGCAAAAATGCCTTTTGTATCATTTTCGGAACTGAAAGCAGCACTGGGCAATCTGGCAAGTCCAAGTGCAGCAGTTTAGAAAGTGAGGGAGGTTAACGGATGAGTGAACACCTGGGGGGCACCTAATAAGGCTTTCAACAGCTAATTCCCAGAATCCAGTCTGAATAGTATTCAGACTCACAGCTGGGCTGCAGAAAGAGAGCAGGAACAGTCTCAGTGCTCACTGATGGGTTTACTGTTCCCTGCAGGCATTACAGGTTGCTGACCCCAAATTGCAGCTTCCTCACACTGAATTTTGAGCAGGAGGAATAGCCAAAACTGCAATGGCCACAGGCCTGGGTATGTTTAGCCACTGCTAGGTCACAGCCCTGGAGTGAGACGTCCCAGTATGGGTGCAAGTCCTTTAATGCCCAACACATCCCCGCTCTCTGATAAAACCTCTAGAGTGCATCCTCAGGGCTGCTGTTACCACCACGGTCAGCCTGGAAGAAGGACAGGTCAATGGGCAGGTGAAAAGCTAGTAAATCTGCTCGAGGAAGTGCCACCACAAAGGCTGGATAGCTGGGGCATGCTCTGGGGAGCACATACAGATCTCTGCTCCACATTCAGCTAGCTGGGGATCACAGACCCTGTCCTGCCTGGGCTCATCCTTGGCCTCCCAGCAGGCACAAAGACAGCAGTGTATGTGCCAGGGAAGAAGCTAGGAGCTGGGCTGGGAGAAGCCCATTGCAACTGCAGCTGTTTGCACAATGCAGAGCGTGTCCCAGTTGTGCTCACACGCTGCAGGGGCAGTGGCTTGAGAGCAAGGAGCACCCTCAGTTTGCACTCTTAGAAACTGCCCCATGCGAAATGCTAGAAGAAAAAGCAGGAAAACTGAACAATCAGGACAAAGTCATTTAATCTGGACACCTGGCTAAGGAAAATTTCCTTTTAGATGGAGACTGAGGAGAGGCTTAGACAATCAGGCCTACAGCTGACAAGCACCGCTTGGGTTATTTGAGCCATCATGCTTTGCTCTCAGTCTGCAGAGATTTAGGGTTTCAAGTGAAAGGTAAACACAGATGGATACTGGAGTTACATAAGTGTCTAGACCAGGGGAAATTGCAGCCCCCAAAGTGCAGATCCTGCCTGCATGAGCACTGTTCTCAGCCAGTTCCCATCTCCTACAGCAGGCAAGACATAGGGGACTGCCACACTCTGCAAAGCAAACTCTGCTCAGGTGAGAGAGAGCATGAACGATATTCATCCAGGGTCAAGTATTGTGCCTGCTGGCTACCTGCCAATCACAGGGCAACCCAGGGTGGCACAGCACATGTGCTGCCATTTGCCATGTCCACAGACCTGGCAGCCTTGTGGCTTGGTGTCCAGCATGAGCTGAGCCCACTTTGAACCCAAGAAGGAATCAGCTACAGTATAACTTGCAGGGCATGCAGGCACTGTGATGGTATGGGGCCATCTTGCATATGTGACACAGGCAAAGCCCCAGGGTCAGTGGGATGTAAACAGGAATTACCAGCTGCAGGCTCCTGCTAAACAGCCCTGGCCCCAACTGTTCCCCACACAGCAAACAGGATGCTGAGAGATCCTGCTGCTGCTGAGGATCCTGCTCCCACAGCTGTGAAGGGAAGGGAGTCAGAGTAACCTCCCTGAAAAGGACCTCCCTGCCCCCAAGTCTCAGTGCCATGATCTCAGCAAACAACAGAGGGGCAGAGCTACCTTTGTGCAGGGAAGCTCTTCTCTCCAGATCCACATTTTGAAAGCTCACATGGGCCTGGGAGTCTGATCAGACTATGGATCACATAGGAAGCTGTGGAGATTGTTGTGTGCATGTTTTGTGTGGCCATTGCTGGCATCAGGCAAACTTTGCTCAGCTGATTTGACAATGGGGTAACCCAAAAGCTACCAGTCCTATTCACACTGACCTCGCACTGTCACCTAAGAGACATTGGTACTTGTCCAGTCTAGGGTGCTATCACCACCAGTGGTTGGAAGCAGACAGCTAGAGAGGCATGGAACAGGTTGAACACAGGAATAATGCCCTGAATTCATTCCCAGCCTTCAGTGATGCAGGGTATCTGACGCTGGAAGGAGTAACTCAACCCTAAATAACTCATCGTGGATTTTTTTTTAATTCTTCCTTGGAATCAGTCCCAAGTTCTGACTATCCTGCCCTAGATCTTTTCCAGGTCCAATTAGCTCAAGGCTTTCTGCTGCTCCTCCAATTTACAATGGGGTGTTAAAAAAACAGTAATAAAATGCAAGCCAACTCAACCAGGCCTGGATAAAGTTTCCGTCACATTCTTAAAGAGATGACTGTGACAATGTAGGAAAAACTAAGTCACAGCCTTGGAGAGGTAGGAAACACCAAGTAAGGTGGCTTTTCCCACTCAGTAGCTAGGGCAATGTGGGAAGGAAGGCAGTTTCAGCCAGACCATTTTATCTCTGAGGCCAGATGGCTTTAAATGCTTCCCCAGAGCTTGGAAAGGGCTAGGCACTTCTTTCAATTGCTTTTCATACCACCTCATTAGAAAGCAAAAGGAAAGAAATGAACAATCTATAACTTTGTGGCAAGGGGAAACAGCTCTGTTAATCCCATTTCCTTCTCTGAGCTTACTCAGGGCGGGTCATCCAACATCAGGACCATATCACCTAATCTCCTTATCATTGTCCCACAGTCAGGAGCCTGGGCACCAGCCCAAAGGGCAGATGCATCCTCCTGGGCATTATTAATAAATTGGAAAGGCACAAGTTTCTAAACCTCCCCTGGTGCATAATTGTAATACTCCTGGCATGCAGCTTCTACCTTTGCTGAAGATCCAAGGAGTGGCCACTTCCCAGACTGAAGCCTGCATGAGCAAGGACAAGAGAGGCACAGCACTGCTGGAAGAACAGATGAGAGAAAAAGGAAAGTGCTGCAGAGAGAGGGATCCTAGAGGGATCCTAGAGCAGGCACTGCAAACCCAGGGTGGGCATTACACTCTAGGTTTCTTAGCCTTTCTGGGTAAAATGTGGACAAATCCAACAAAATGGAGAATTTCTGCCTTTCCGTCAGGGCTGGCACACGCCCCACCCACACATCTGGGATGGGAAGAAAAGCCCTGGCCAGCCATGCAGGACTCAGGGCTTGCTATCACCGGCTCACAGCTTGGCTTGGTGGGTCCATGGGCAACCACTGCTATACCTGACAGCACTGCCACCAGGCTGTGATTTGTCCTTAGTAAAAGCCTCTTGAGCTGGGAGGAGGCAAAGGGAACAGATCCTCATCCATGGCACTGTGCCGCCCAGCTTGCTACCAGCTCTTTCCCTCTGCTCCCCTCTCCCCCAAGAGCAGTCAACCTCCACTTGGTGTCCAGATGGAAAGGTGTCCAGATACAGCCTCATGAGAGTTAGGACTATAAGGTTTCAGGATTGCAGCACCTGTTCCTGTTCAGGGATCCCATGGCAGAAGGCAGACTTGGGAAACACATCAGGCCAGCAGCATTTGGTGTGTTGGTTTGACCCACAGGTCCCAGGGCAGTAGTGAGTGTCTTGGCACAGAGTCAGTGGCTGGAGTAGGGTAAAAGCTACAGAAGTTAATTGGACAGGAAAGGAACCAGCAAGCCCTAGCTTAGTTTCCCAGATGAGGAGTGCTGAGTTTTAGCAAGCTACTGGCTGCATACAACAAACCTAGGTGTTCCTTTTTTGGAGCTGGCTGCTCTGCAGACGTGGCTGGGGACATGAGCCTTTGGCTGAGTCCAACCCACCCCTGCCTTCCAGCTGGACTAAGATCCAGCGTTCAACAACTTCAAAATCCCTTCCCAGAATGATCTGGCACCCAAAGAGCAGAAGGGCTTCAGGGCTTCGGAATCTAGCTGTGGGACGGAGGAGTGGAGAAGGGAGCCGGGAGCAGCTGGTGCAGCACAGACCCACCCAGCCCTACAGACGGCCAAGGCCAGGAAGCAGCGGAGCAAAGACGCCGTGGGACACACACAGGCAGCCAGCCTTCCAGCTCAGCCAGCGTTGCTCATCCCAAGTTGATCCACAGAGGATGCTGCCCTCTCCTGGGCTCAGCGTGACTGACATAAATTCAGGGAAATTTGGTGAGGCCTAAGACGAGTGCTTTTTGGAGCTCAAAATCCCACACTAAGGTTCTCAAATGCCGTGATTTCCCGTACGTGTCTCAGTGGACATCCCAGGGATTCTCCCCGCCGGGACCCAGGCTGCCGTGTCTGCGGGTGCCCTCTGAGGGCAGCCTGCAATGGGAGGAGCAGGGGCAAGCTCAGGAGCTCCTGTCCAGCGAGCTCCCTGAAGGACAGGGAGATGGGGAGGTCTCTTGTGCCAGCTACCAAATGTGAGATCTGCCAGCACTTCGTCTCAATTATTGTCATTAATTAGTTAATTAATTTGATAGCAAAACAAGCTCGCATGCAGTAAATGAAGGGGGCTGTAGCAGGGTCCTATGCCGCCGCAGGAGCCCGGGCACGGCCCCCANTGCTTGAGGGGCTCCAGAACCGCCGCGGGAGTCCCCGCCCTGCCTGCACCGGTGCCACCTGTCCTGTCCAGCCAGCCCCCGAGCTCCCGCGGTCCTCGGGCAAGAGGGAGCCCTGTGGAGCCCTCTTCACCCGGCACCCCAGCATGCGGACGCCGACGGAGATGATCGTGGGGCTGGTGCTGTGCCCCTGCGGGCTCCTGCTGACACTCACGGGCACGCTGGCACCCAGCTGGAGGCAGGTGAGCCTCGTACCTGACCAGCCCAGGGACGTCGTCTGGGAGCAGGGCATCTGGGACATATGCAGGGAGCAGCAGAGCACCCATGACCGCCTCTGCGGGCAGGCTGACGAGCTGGGCTACTTTGAGCAGGTGCCCGTGCGGGTGGCCCAAGGGCTGATGCCCTCCTCGCTGGTGGTCACCCTGGTGGGCTTGGTGGTGGCTGCCCTGGGTGTTCGCTGCTGGCAGCCCGAGCCCCGGCACTTGGTGGCTGGCGTGGCAGGTCTGGTGCTGCTCTTCTCCGGGCTCATGAGCCTTGTGCCCAGCTCCTGGTACACCCAGGAGCTGTGGGCACTGCCTGCACCGCCTGGCAGCACGCTGACCGTAGGCTACAGCTTGGTACTGAGCTATTTGGGAAGCTGTCTGGAGATCCTGGGGGGGCTGGCCCTTGCCCTCAGCTTCCATCACTGCTGCAAGGAGCGCAGGGCCCCCAAATTGCCCCCCACTTTGCCCCCTGTGACAGAGGCTGGGTCGTGCTCCAGTAGAGCTTACGACAATCCGTGGGACGTGCTGGAGGATGAGCAAGATGGACAGCACTGGGGGAGCAGCCCTCCTTGTGACTCTGACCTGTAACCGCAGCACTGGGACAGCAGTCACCTCCCCGGCATGAAGAGCACTGCTGGCCCCTGCCCCGACAAGCCATGCCCTTCTCTTGGGGCCCCTCTGAACAGGCTGGAAACAAGACCAAGGACCTGTTTTGAATATTTGTAACCTCCTCAAAAGCCTGCTGTGCTCCAGGATCTCTCACTCCAGGAACAGTGCCAAAGTCGTGCTCGATTGAGGACCAGAGGTAGCTCCAGTCCCTCCATGCCATTTTTACCTCATCTTCCTGCACCATGCACAGCAGCTTGAGTAGAGACAGCTTTGGTGTTCGCATGTAGGCAACATACAGGTCAGAAGTGTGTAACCTTCAGAGCTGGCAATAGGGGAGGGGAGCACCTGTCTCATGTCTCTGCTCAGCTCAGGACTGTGCGAGCAGCAAAATAAATGCAAAGCAGTGGGTTGTGCTGTGGGATGGTTATGGGCTTTCTGCCAGGCAGGTTGGGCTGAGAGCCAGTGGGCATGGCCCACCCAGCTTCCCTGTGTTTTGTCTGAAACAGGGAGGAAATGTCTGTAAAAGGGCACAGCTAGCTTTTATAGCACTTTCCCAAAGGACTTTTCCTCCATGGTCAAAATCAGCTCTAGAAGAGATTTCTCCTTCCTTGTGCAGAGCCACTTCAGGGCGGAGTGGGGAGGGTGGGGGGAGGAAGATCACTGAGAAAAAAATAGCATTTATTTCCCCTTTCAAAATTAGCTTGGTGTGAGGTGGTAAAACTGGTCTCACTGGTTTGGAAGGGACACTCAGGAGGTCAGGACTGCACTACTGAAATCCTTTTCAGCCCCCTGGATAACAAAGTAAGAGACAAGCCAGTTTCCTTGCAGAGTTATTTGGCCAGATTCTTATACCAGGTGAGCCCAAAGCACCCTGGTCAGCAAGCTACGTCTTGCTGCAAAGGGGCAGTACTCAAGGGACAGTCTCAGAGAGTGTTTGGATTGGAAACTTCCTGATAAACCTCCCAAACATCTTTTGTCTGGATTCTTACGTTCCCTAGGTCTTAGATATTTAGAAAGAGCAAACCAACCTCCCTTCCCTGGCCCACACACAAGCCACAATGGTACAAGAAATGCCGCACAATGTTTCTTTATGGAAATTAGGTGTTGATGTGAGATGGTCCTTTCCTCAGCAGGGCTGGCAGCTCCTGCAGAAAATCACAGATGGGTGTATGAGGGGCAAGTCTGACTCAGCCTCTCTAAGCCCACTTCACACTTTAGCACAGGGGAGTGGGACAGCCCTGTCAGACCCTAGGCACCCCGGTCTTGCCCTTCTCCTTCAACAGGAGGGCAGAGCTTGCCTCAGGAGCAGGCACCATGCCAGCACTGGGCCCTGGGGCACTGCAGTGTGGCAGAGGGGTCCCTAGCAGGGCCTGCTCCAGATACTACTCACCTCTTTCCCTTCATAAGCTTCATTCACAAATGTATCGCTCTTGGGGGGAAGCTCTTCCTCCTCCTCCTCATCCTCTTCCTCTGGATCACTTTCACGGTGGTACAAGGTCAGCACCCGAGTGGAAGCAGTGCTCGAGGTCCTGGAGAGGTAGAAATGTACACTGAGAATGGTGTGGAATTTGAGATCTGCCCCATCTCTAGGAGTAGGGGCTGATCCCAAAGTCCTGCCACAACCCCTGGTGATAGCCTGCTGGGGTGATTGGAGTTTTCCATATAACCAAACAGTGCATCAGGACTCCACACTGTCCGTGGGCAAGGAGACCCTGTCCTCTCTATTCCTGGTTGTACCAGGCCCAGCCCACCTCCAGAGCTCACCTCCTCCGCCTGTCCCGCTTGCGCATGTAGGCCAGGGCCCCCACAGCAGCAGCAGCGAGCAGCAGGAGCACGGCCACCCCCAGGGCAATGGGTCCTGCCAGGGGCTGCACCTCGGCCTCCTCGCAGTAGTCACCACGGTAGCCCAGGGCGCAGTGGCACATCACTCGGCCAGCCTGGATGGCACAGTCCCCGCGCAGGTTGCATGTCTTGCTGCTGCAGGGCACAGCCCCCAGCACCTCCTCTGTGCTGGGGGGTACCACAAAGGGCTCTCCATGCTCCTGGGGGCCAGGGGCTGTGGATAGGCTGGGGAGGGGCTGCCAAGGCTGGGGTGCAGCTATGGATGAGACTGGTTTCTGTTCTACATGGGATATTCCTGATGGAGCCACTGCAGGGACCTGCGTTCCCACCTTCACTGAGGCACCTGCAGGGATGGGCATAGATCAGCACAGACTCAGGTAAGTCTCCTGAGTCTCTCTCTCTCAGGTAAGACCCCTTCCCAGACTGAGGGAGACAGGGCAGGCTGCCCTGTGCCCACGACTCCAGCACCCCTGGCTGTGGGCAGGCACTCACAGTCAGACTCATCGGAGCCGTCGGCACAGTCGGGGCGCCCATCACAGACCTGGTCTCTGGAAATGCAGCTCTGGAGGTCGGGGCAGGCCTGGAGCGGGGCGGGGCAAGGCGGTGCCAGTGCACACGCTGCCCCATGCACCAGGTGATATCCAGGAGAGCAGCGGCACTGCCGCCCTGCAGGGTTGGGCAGGCAGAGCTGGGCACAGCCCCCATTGCTCTTTGCACAGCCATTAGTGCCTGCCAAAACAGCACTGGTTAGCACGGCCAGCACGAGGCACAGCTGAACCCCACAGACGCCCTGGGCTGGGGCAGTGCCAGACCCACCTTCCTGTGAGTACTGGCTGTAAATTCTTATGGCTACCAGCTCCTGCTCCATCGGGAACCACCAGTTCTCAGCCTGCTCCAGCCGGCTGTGCCAGATCTTGCTGGAGCCTGGAGACACATGGGGTCAGCACTGCTCCACCTCCTCCCATAAGGGTGCCTGAGATGGGATGTGGGGGGTCCCCTAGCTTTCCCTTCACCCCACAGAGGGGCAAGCCTGCACCGTACACGGATTGGCAGAACCCCATGTCCTAGTGCAGTAGGATGAGCTGTGAAAAGCACAGCAAACAGACCTACCATTGGCTGAGGTTGTGCTCCAGAGCAGAAAGCCTTCTCCTATGGCAAAGAGTGAGAGACCATGCAGCCCTTCCCGCACCAGCCGGAAGTGGGATCCGTCCAGCTCAACACTGCTGATGGTACCTCTCTCTGCAAGGCACAGATGGAGAGGCTTCAGTGTGGCAACAAAGAGGGCTCCAGGCTGCTCCTCAGGGCTGTACCAGGCTGTGCTTTGCAGACTGCACGCCTGCACCTCGGCAGTGCCCTGGCTCAGTCCTCACTCACCATGGTCTGCCCAGTACAGCCTGGTGCCAGCACTCCCAAAGGCAAGGCCAGTGGGAGCCTGGGCTCTCCTCCAGACCGCTCTGCGGCTGGTGCCATCCATGGCCGCACACTCCACCATGGCGCCACGCCCACGGCTCCCAGCTGCTGTGACAAAGCACATGGTGGAAGCACGAGGACACAGTGCCAGCCAGGCAGCGCCCTGCAGCCCCTCGCTGAGTAGTGCCAGGACCCAGCGCCCCCTGGGAGCTGCTACATGGATGCTGGGCGGCTGCCCCCCAATCCAGTAAAGGTTCCCACTCAACCAGTCCAAGGCCAGGGATGTCACCATGCCCTCCACAGCTACTGCCTTCTTCCAGGATAGCCGACCCCAGTCCTTCAGGCGCAGCACTCCGATGGAATTGCCTCCCACTTCTGCAAAGTACAAACTCTTGTCTTTCACTGCATAGTCAACGGCTGTCAGGCGGCTCACCTTGGCCAAAGGCAGGTCCCGGTGTGGGGGAAGCCCTTGGGATCCAGCTGATGCGGGCAGGTCCTTCAGGTAGACCTGGAGGAAGGAGGCAGCACTAGGATGGGAAACCCTCTCCCCTGACAGCAGCGAGAACAGCCCCCGGGGTTACTCCAGAGGATAGTACCTGTACCACAGCTGCCGGTGACACCAGGAGGGCAAAGGCCGAATCACGGACAGGCAGGCAGGTGGTCTCATTGGCAGCCAGCATCAGCCCAGCGGGGCAGCGGCACTGCCCGGTGTGCCTGGCGCTCAGCAGGCACAGGTGGGAGCAGCCGCGCATCTCACACGGGTTGGGGGCTGCAGGGCGCAGGGCTGGGTGCATCACCTGTGGGACAGCAGCCCAGCTGTCAGCACCAGCCTGAGCTCTGTCCACACCCCTAGGCACAGCTGGGCACAACTCACACTGCACCATGCTCCCAAGGCCCACACATAGCCCAGCTTGGGGCAAGATGGTGAGGCAGAGATGCTCCAAGAGGACCAGAAACACTTGGCCACAGAGACTGCTCCCCAAGGACCACTGGGATGGGGGTACAGCTCACAGTACAGCCTCCTCACCACTCAGAGGACAACAGGGCTGGGCAGGATGGGAGATCAGCAGAGCTGGCACAGCAGGGTTTGGGGTCCCCCAAGAAAGTACCTGGAGGCCATGGGGCTGCCCATGCCGTTTAAGCAGCACGGTCCTGTTCTTGCCACTGTCCTTGTTCACCTGCTGCACGGACCATGTCTTCCTCTCTGACCAGTAGAGCTGCCCCTCACACACAGCTGCCGCAAAGGGGCTCTGGACCCAGTGCAGCTTCAGGACCTGTCAGAGAGGTTGTCAGTGCCCACCCTGGTCCCCCATCAGGGCCCGATCACCAGTGTCCCACCACACCTTCACACTGCTGCCATCCAGATGTGCAGAACCAACACTGCCCAGCTTCTCATCCAGCCAGAAGATCCTCTGGGTGGGGAGGTCGAGGGCCAGTGCTGTGGGCCAGCCCAGTCCCTGGGCCAGCAGCACGTGCCGCCAACTCCCATCCATACTAGCCGACATCAGCCGTGAGTGGCTCCCCACCTCTGACCAGTACATCAGCCTAGTGGGAAGAGAGGTGCAGGCCTATGGACCTGACACAGCATCACCCCAGAACCAAGGCAGCCCAGAAAAGCAGCCTGGAGCTTCCCATTTCATCATGCAGGGCAGGGGCAGGTGTCTGGAGTCTTTCTTCTCCTGTCACACAGTCCCCACAGCACCAAGATGAGGTCATCCCACCTCTTTCCATGGAGGAAAATGGGCAAGGCAGGGATGGCAAAGAGGTCCCCATGTCCTCTTGTCCCAGACTTACCCTGCCAGAGGCTGGAGCACAAGAGAGTGAGGCTGGTCCAAGTCTCCATCCATCACCACAGTGTACTCTGGTATCCCTCGCCAGGCAGCCCCCAAGCGAGTGGCCAGCACCTGCCCTGCTACTCCATCAGTCCAGTACAGGTTCCTTCCAAGCCAGTCCACTGCTATACAGTCTGATCTCACACCTGAAATGCATCCAAGAGGCAGCACCTGCGTGGGGTGACAGCTGCATGACCCTTTGGAATAATGCTCCCAGCCCAGGTCCCTCCATCCCAGGAACTCTGGCTCCTCCCAACCTTGCTCCTGCTGAGCTTGGCACCTCACTGAAACCTGGAGACTGCACAGTGACAGAGGCCAGCCCTGCTAACTCCATGCTGTCACAGCCCACCTTTCACCAGTGTGCCCTTCTTTCCTGAGTTGAGGTCCTGCCAACGAATGCTCTCTGTGGCCAGGTCCATCCAGAAGACTTTCCTCTCCACGAAGTCATAGTCAAGTGAGAAGACAACGCGATCCTTGTCAGTGGCCAGCACCACCTCCTCATGCCCACTCCGCAGCCCATAGGACAACACCTGGGACTGCACGGCCACCAGCAACTTGGGCTCTGGTCCTGGGACAACACAGAGCCACACAGCCCTTGTTTAACACGAGTGGTCCCATGGTCCCAGCACACACAGGCAAGGAACACAGCACTCGCAGGCACTGGAGCTTGCTGGGACTCAGCTCTACCACAAAGGATGTTCTCAGATATTGCAGATGGATTTTCTGACCAGCCATTCACACAACTACTGAGGTTTCCCATGGGCAGCAGAGAGAGGGACAAGTATCCACCAGCCCCTGGTCTATCTTAGAGGGGCAAGGATCCTCAGTAATGGTTAGCCACCCCAGGACTTACCAGTGAGTTTGCAGACATGGCCATCAGGCTCCAGCAGGTAGCCAGGGAGACATCTACAGCTGTAGGACCCTGGAGCATTGAGGCATGTCTGGCTGCAGGCTCCTTTGCCCCACTCCGTGCACTCGTCTATGTCTTTGCAGGACAGACCATCCTCAGCAAGCCGATAGCCTGGGCCACACCAGCACCACTGTGGGGAAAGGGAACATCAGCTGCCCTCCCTGGGGACACAAGGCTCCCTTCTCCAGCCAGAGCAGGGTGTCATGGCATGACAAGCCCCTGCCCCAGGGCTGCTGGCACTCACAGGGCCCTGGGGCGAGGGGTAGCAGAGATGAGTGCAGGACCGCTGGCAGGGCATAGAGCAGTTCCCCCCCTCATCTGAACCATCCGCGCAGTCCTGCTGGCCGTTGCACACCAGGGATGCATTCAAGCAGAACCCCATCCCACAGGGGTACTCGTGACTCTGGCAAGGAGCAGGGTGGCCTGCAGGGACATGTGGGGAAGGCTACCCTGAGCCTCGTCCATCAGCTACTTTTGCTCATTTGAGGCAGATTTAGCTGCTCCCAGAGACTTCCCAGAGCTCGCTACAGCCACATCCAGAGCTGTGCCAGTAAGCCTGGCTTCAGGCTATGTTAATCCAAAGGCCACTGGCCCCTGCACAGAGAACAGTTACTCAGGACCTGGAGCCACCACAGCTAGTGGGAATAGGCAGCCAGCATATGGTGCTGTTCACCTCAGCACAGAAACATTCCCATCTCCCTCTGTGCTGGGCACCCAAGAGCCCACCCTGGGTGAGACTGGGAATCAAATAAGGGTGTTGCTCACAGCCAGCCTCATCACTGCCATCTGTGCAGTCATTCTCTCCATCACAGCGCCAGACACCGGGGATGCACTCATGGCCATGGGAGCAGCCCCACTGCTGGTCCTCACACAGCCCTTCCTCCCAAGGGCAGCCCTGCAAGGCAGAGTGTGAAAAAGGCCTATCAGCCCCCCTGGGCATGTGTGGGGACAGGCTGTGTCCCCACTACTCCACTCACCTGCTCATCTGAGCCATCCCCACAGTCAGCAGCACCATCACAGCGCCAGGCCTCCGGCACACACTCCCTGCTGTGGGAACATGTCACCTCACCCTCACGGCAGAGCAGTGGCCGAGGCACAGCACAGCCCTCCTCATCTGAGCCATCCTGGCAGTCGTGGTCACCATCACAGCGCAGGGCCAGGGCCACACACTGCCCACTCTGACAGGAAAATTCAGCTGGATCACACTTCTTCAGCACTGTGGGCAAAGGCCAAGGCTGAGCAGAGGCACTGTCCCCATCCTCTCAGCTGATTGCCCTGAGCAGTGCCTGCTCCCAGAAGAAACCTAGTGCATCCATCTGTGGGGCAGGCACTCTCAGCAGTCCATTCCATCCAGCCCCAGGGTCTTACCACAGCCCTGCTCGTCGGTGTGGTCCAGGCAGTCGGCATGGCCATCACACAGCCAGCTCCTGGGGATGCAGCGCGTGGCAGTGTCACAGCGCAGGGCACACTCCTGCGTGGGGGTCCAGCAGCCCGTCTCATCCGAGCCGTCGGGGCACTGTGGCACGCCATCGCAGCGCTCTCCCGCCCCAATGCACAGGGCTCCGCTCGAGCAGTGGAAGGCCCCTGGGGAGGCAAGAGGCTTTACACTGCCTGCAGAGGGCAGCCAGGGTGCCCAGACCCTCTGCTAGCCCTCCAGTGACCTAGAAAGGCTCCACAAGTGGCAAGGCTTGTCCCTCCTACACAGTCTCCAGCAGCCTAGGTCCTGAGCAAGGCGATTGTGGTAGTATCAACTCAGCCACATCTAGGCCACTATGAGCAGTGAGATCAACTCTATCCTTTTCCAGCAGCACTTCAAGCTCAGTGCCAAGCTCAGAAGGAATGGTATGTCACATCACAAGCATCAGAGCTCAGGACACAGACTTTACCAGAATCCTGTCCCAAAAACCCCACTAGGAAGCAGCCAGAAGCTCTGGCACAGGGTAACCCAGCTGCACAGGGGATAGAAGAATGGCTCCTACCTGGAGTGTTGCAGACCTGGGCACAGCCATCCTCATCAGAGCCATCTGTACAGTCCTTCTCCCCATCACACAGGTACTCCTGGGCCACACATCCAGTGCCATCACGGCAGGGCACATGCGTGCGAGAACAGGACAGATGTAGAACTGGGGTCAGGGGCTGTGCAGGAGTGGATCGGAGCAGTGGGGTGGATGTCACTACCCATGCAGAACTGTTTGAGCGTGGGGTGGTGGTGGTTGGCAGTAGGGCAGTGATCTTAGTTGTAAAAGACCGAGTGGTGCTGGTGGCTGGCTGCACAGTGGTAGTCTTGATCAGTGTGGTCCGGGTAGTGGTTGGTGCAGGGGTAGTCTTCTTTGATGTGGACTGCCTGGTGGTGGTTTGTGATGTTGTAGCCTTACTGGTTGGTGCAGGAGTAGTGGTGAGTGCAGTGGTGGTCTGGCTTGACGGTGATGTTGTGGTGGAGGTGGTAGGCTGAGCAGCAGTGGTGCTTGTGGTTGTCCTTATAGTGGCGGTCACAGGTGGAGGAAGTGGCACGGCAGACTCTTTGCTTGGTGGCACTAGCAGAGGATTTGGGATTTGTTTGGGCTGTGCCTTCCCCACACTCCAGGCACATCCTAGAGCACTGCACATGACCACCAGAAGCCAGGCACCCTGGCACAGCTCAGAGTAGCTTGGGCCACCCAGCCCCATCAGGTACAGTAGCAGTGCCAGGCACAAAGCCATGGCCACTCTTACCAGCCTGCAGCTCTGAGCCCACGAAGGTGACCACTCCCTGCACATCTGTTGCCGGCACAGACAGCACAAGAGCCAGTGTCCTCCGGTCCCACAGCAGCAGAGCTGTTCCATTTGCTGACACCAGGTATGGCTCAAAGGCAGCCATGAGGCCATGGGACCAACTGGGTGCCAGGGTGACTGCTTGCCGCTTGGTCAGACTCAGCGCCTGCAGGCCTGTGAGGTAGAAGCATGGTAGGACCTGGAGCCTGGCTGCACCCCTCATGGCTCACACCATGGCTCACCCTGCACCCCACAACCCACAGCTATGGCAGGGATCTCGTGGCCGAGGCCAGGGACTCAGCTATAGGATGGAGTCTGCCCCATGAGCATCCCACTACCTACCCAGGTTGCATGTAGGGCATAGATAATCACTCCTGCCTACATCCACCATCTCCAATCCCTGCTCCAGATACCACCAGGGCTCACCCAGGGCTGAGCTCCAGAGAATGCTGAAGGCTCTGCTGTCCAAGGCCGCAGGCAGGTCTCCAGGCCACGTCTCATTCCAGGCATCCCACGGAGCACCCCCCTCCAGGCTCAGTGCCTGCAGGGGCTGCCCACGGGCCAGCCAGTACAGAGCACCACGCTGCCAGTCCAAGAAGAGGTGCTGGATGCTGCTGCGAGCACGGTGCAGGATGCGTGGGGACATGTCACGTGTCTGGATTACCCCGATGTCCCTCCGGTTACATGAGAGCCAGTACAGGTCCCCCGAGCGGATGTCCACACGGGCAGAGCAGACTTGGTAAGAGCAAGCAGGCAAGCAGTTACGAGGCTGTCCCATGACCCTGCACCTCTGCCTGAGTGCCCCTAGACCCTAAACCCGGCTGCCTGCTGCCTCAACATGGCCTCACTGTGGGCACCTCCAGGCCACTGTGCTCTGCCCCCAGGAGATCCTCAGGCCTCAGGGAGAATCGGGAAAGGGAGTGTGCTCTCTCTAACCCCATTAGGGTCTCACCTGGCAGCCCAGTCACAATGGCCTCTCTCCTGCCAGGGTGGCCCACGACACGCAGCAGAGTCCCACGGTCGTCTGTCCCATAGAGCACTGACCTCTGCCAGTCCACATCTTGCAGGTGGAGGGGCTCCTGCCACTCCTGCACCTGTTTGATGTGTGCTCCAGGGCCCACATGCAACAGGGAGATGGACTTTCCTGATGCATACACAACGGACAGCTCTGCAGGGCATAAAGGCAAGTGTGTAAGCACAGCCCCAGGGACACTGGATGGGCTCACCAGAATGAAGTAAGACAGAAATGTCACAACACCGGTGTGTGCTGGGAATCTCATCCCACCAAAGCCACAGCCCCTTATGGCCCTACTCCAACACCCACATGGATGTGTACTACCCCAGAGAGCCAGACTCTGCTCACCTGCACACTTTCCTGAGGGCAGGAGAAAGAGGCCCTCTGGACATGCACATTTGTAGCCCCGAGGGTGCACCGGGGACAGGAGGCAAAGGTGGCTGCACAGGCCCAGAGCACACGCAGCAGTGTCCCCTGGGAGCAAGAGGATGTTAAAAGCTCAGGCAGTCATGACCCCAGTGTCTCTCCCAATCCCCAAAAACCACAGACTGTCCTGGGGCTGGATAAGGGCTGGAGGCAGGGTAGCAGTGTCATATGAGTTGAGGAGGCTCAGCTCTACCCAAAGCCATGGGCTTTGGCAGCTTTCCTCACAGTTTTATAGGTCCTCTCTGTACACAATTTCTTATCACAGGACCAGGCAAACTGTTGGGCAGGACCTGGTGAGCTCCAGGATGCAGTGAACCTTCCCTAGCACCCAGGGATGTAGTGGGGGTTGCCTCCATGCTGCCAGCCCTGCAGCAGTGAAGCACCTGCAGGGTACTCACTGGGAGGCTGCTGCAGTGGGTGCAGCACAGTGAAAGCTGAGATGGAGGCACGGAGCAGCACTGCATGCTCCTGGGGAGAGGCCCAGGCGGCTGACACCAGCTCTGTGCCATCAGTCCAGAAGAATCGGCTCTCAAACACGGCCAGGCCCAGCGGCTCTGTGTGGCTCCGCAAAACAGCGTGGAAGGAGTGGCGCCCGCTGCCATCCACCCGCAGCGTCTCGATGGACTGGGGACAAGGCAAGGCACAGTGGACACGTGGCATCCCCACACCCTGGCCCTTTTCCTCCCAGCCCAGGCATGTATGCCAGACCTAGATAATGCTCTCTTCTCCCTCCTATGCTTAGCCATGGACACCAGGGAACCAGGGCCAAGGCTGAGCAGAGGGGAACCAGGGCCACACTCCCAATTCCCATCTCATCATCTTCCTGCTGCCCCTCTCATCCCTACCTCCTTGTACTCGCTGATCCAGTACAACCTGCCAGCCACGTGGTCCAGGCTCAGCCCCACAGGCTCCTCCATGGACACAACTGTGAGCTCCCGCCGGTTTGAGCCATCCATGCCGGCTGCAGCAATGATTGTCCGGCCCCTCTGTCCGCGGTTGACCCAGTACAGGGACCTGGGGGCAGGCACTCAGCACCTCACTTCACAGCATCATACCAGTGCTGGAGTAGCCCCACAGTAGGCATCGCACGGTGACCACCAGCACTGCAGTCCCAGAAGCCTGGGCCAACCCTGGCTCATTCACTGCTCACCTTGCAGCTGGATGTACTGTCAGCTGCTCTGGTGCAATGTCCTTCCCCAGCACTGTCACGTAACCCCGGCCATCACCCAGCCCTGCACAGAGGGCTGGAGGATGGCTGCTGGCCCAGTACAGTTGCCCTGTGAACCAGTCCACGGAGATGCTGTTCACCTCTCTGGCATCTGTAGAGACAGAGCAGTTTTAAAGCACACCTGCTCCAGGCTGTGTGGCAAACTCAGGCTGCCCCTTCCTCTATACAAGAAAAGCAGTACTGGGGTAGCAGGCCAGCTCTTAGCATCCCTCTCAGCCCTGCTACAGCACCTGGCATGCTTGGTCTTCCTCACCTCCATAGAGAGGCTGTGTGCCTTTCCCTGGGTGGTGAACACGGAGCTCTCCATCCTCTGTCAGCCAGTAGTAGGTTTCTCGGAGCAAGTCATACACCAGGGCGCGGGGCTCAGTCTCAGTGGAGAGCAGGGGCCGGTAGGCCTGGGTCCGTACATCCAGAAGGGCCAGGTCCTGCCCCACAGCCACCAGGATCTGTGTTGCATTGTCTGCCAGGGTGAGAGGAAAGTCAGTCATTGACCAAGAATACGGCTAGCTGGCAGCACTGCCCAGCCCTCAGCCCTGCCTGGGCTCCCTTCCTCTTCCTACCTGCCACTTCGCAGGCGGTGCCATGCCGCAGCGTGTAACCCTGGAGACAGGCACAGCTGAAAGTGCCTGGGGTGTTGGTGCACAGCTGGCTGCAGGGGCTGTACTCCAGGGAGCACTCGTCCTCATCTGCAAGGATAGGTGAGGTCAGTAGCCTGCCTCAGAGCTATGCCAAACAGCATTGCCACTGTGTGCCTGGGACTGCAAGCAAGCTCTCAAGATACCTGAACATGGGCCTCAGCCCCAAAATGCACCAGGTGCTGCTGGGATGTGATCTAGACACAATCTTTATGGGATGAGGTATGATACACAGGCAGGAGCAGGGTAGAGGCAGGTGCTCCCCCAGAAGCATGAGCTCCATGGAGGCACTGCTGTCAGTGGCCAAGGCCACACATGATGGAAGCACATGCACCCTGACTTCCCCTTACCAGCACAGCTTTGCCCATCTGCCTGCAGCACCCAGCCAGCCCCACAGGAGCACTGCACTCCCCAGTGGGTGTCAGTACATGTCTCTGCACAGCCCCCGTTGCGTACAAAACAGCTCCGACCTGTGGGGATGCAGAAAAGTGTGACATGAGGCAGGACAGCTCCGTGGCTCCTCTCCCCCTGGCCCCATCCAGATGGGCAGCATCCAGCAGCTGTGTGTAACTTACCACACGTGCTGGGCTCATCCGTGCCATCCAGGCAGTCATCCTTGTCATCGCACATCAGGGACTCCAGGATACACTTGCCCTCATCACACCGCACCATGCCAGATGTACAGGGGGCTATGACACACAGAACTCATGTCAGCAGGGCAGACCAGCAGGGGAAACCGTGGGTCCCAGACTCCTCGGGAGGCCCCGCAAAGCATCAACAGCTTCCTGGGAAACTTGCCACCATCCCAAGGGAAGCTGGGGCCCAGGAAAACAAAGTACTCCCTAATTCACACATGGCCCAAACAGGTCTCACCGCACTGAGGAGCAACCAGTGTTCTTGCTTACCACAGATATCTTCATCTGAGGAATCACCACAGTCATCGATCCCATTGCACTTCCACTCAGCCATGATGCACACCCTGTTCCTGCACTGCCACTGCCCGGGCAGACAGGGCTGCTGGGGACACCCCTCCTCGTCCCAGCCATCCTCACAGTCTTGGTGCCGATCGCACAGCTCCCAGTGCGGGATGCAGTGATGGGTGCCGGGACACTGTACCTTCTTTGTCCCACACACTGAGGAAACAGCACAGCACTCACCAGGCTGCCCAGCCATCCCCACTCAGCCCCCACTAGCCCCCACTCAGCCCCCACTAGCATAGAGTGCATACCACAGTCCTGCTCATCAGAGCCATCCAGGCAATCAGCAGCACCATCGCAGCGCCAGCTGCTAGAAACACACCGGCCGTCGTCACACTGCCAGACATGGGGGTCCCCGCCACAGGCAACATCTGCACGGACAACACACAGTCACTGGGACCTGCTGCTTTGGCAGAACAAGGGTCCACTTCATCCTGGCACAAGACATGTGCTGGCAGGGCCCAAGGAGCATAGGTTCCAGGATGTGTTCTATTGCCACAGATATTCCCAAGAATGTCTGGGGCACATATATCCTTGCACGATGCTACACAGGCAGAGCCAGCAAAGACTGAGTTGCCTCTGGTCTGTCCTACCCCACCACTCCCCAAGGCACCAGGACCATTGATGCCTGGGCAACACAACTCCCCAGGGCACCCCATGACACCGCATGAGTGCCGCTCACCGCACTGCTCGTCCGTGCTGTCAGGACACTGCTGCTCGCCATCGCACAGCCAAGGGACCGGGATGCAGCCGGAAACGCAGGCGACCTGGCGTGAGGCTGCACACGTGAGGCTGGCGGCCGCTGCGGGCAAGAGGGAGCCGGGTCCGGGATCAGGCAGGGCGGCCGCACCGGGCATCCACCTGCACAGCCCCTCTGCAGCTCCCCGCCTGGGGGTCCCGGCATAGCCCAGCGCAAGAAGGGACCGGTCCCATCCAGGGGCGCCTCTGGATCTCCTCTGGGGCTAGAGGGAGAGCTGCACCTCTCGTCCCCGCTCAGGGAAGGCGGAGACCTCCCAAGCCCGCTAGGCAGCGGTACAGGTCCCGTTGGGACTCAGGGGTCCCCATACTGTCAGGGTGACAAGTATGCCACAGGCGTCAAGGATACACCAGAGGCAGATGAGCAGAACGGGGACATCTTCTCCCTCCCGCCCCGCACTGCCCATCGCGGGGGATGAGCAAACCTCCCTGATGCGGCGGGAGCCCACCGCAGCCCCTCGGGATGAGGCAGGGATTTCCCCCCGCACCGGCCCGCCCCCCTCGGTCCTGGCTCACGGTCGCGGCGTGTCCCGGCGCCAGCGGCGCTCCCGGCCAGCGGCAGCAGCGACGGCAGGAGGATGCTGAGGAAGACGAGCACCCGGCGGAGCGGCGNGGGCGTGGGAAGGCAGTGGCAGCCTTGAACGCGGGGGCACCCCCCCAAAACAGGGGACTGCGCGCATCCCCCAGCTGGCCGGCCTCGACCTTGAGCGCTGTCAAAGAGCCGCTGAAGCACAACAAGGAGAGGGAGAGCAGCGGCCGAGGGAGGAAAACAGCCCGGCGAGAGGATAAGGCACCTGCCACTGCCTGGGAAAAGAGTCCCATCCACCAGGCAAAGCGGGGGAATAGCCCAAATCACGGAGATGGCCCCGGGGCAGGGGAGTTCACAGACCTCTCGCTACACTCCCGGGGGAAACTGCCAGTGTGCTGCCCCTTCATCCTTGTTGGCTTTATCTCCCTGCCGGTTGTGTGTGGTGGCATGAGTGTCTGTCCACCCCCAAGACTGCTCTGTAGTCCAAGCACATCCATGGCCTGTGGGTGCTGTGCACTCATCGTCTCCAGCCTCTCCATCAAACCTCCCTGCACTGAGGGCTGAGTCCAGAAAGCTGCTGCAGTGGGTACACACTTACTGACACCACTGTCTTTCTGTGAGACTTTCTAGCATGCACATGTTTAGTAGCCTTGTTTTCTAGCTTGCTCAGAAAGGGAAGGTTCCAGGATTATCTCCTGCATGCTGCAGAAAAGATGGTACTAGCCACAGGGCTTGGCACAGGAAGGGCTCTGTCATAGCCAAGTCAGTTTGAAGCTCAAGGCAAAGACACCCTCAGGCTGATGGAAAGACCAGGGTGTTGCACAGCTCTAGCTCAGGAAGCCCAGAGCACTGGCACAAGGGAGATACCCCAGGCCAATGGCATTACATTTGTCCTGAGGTGTGGTGCCTACCCTCAGCTGTCCACTTTCTCTGGACAGCACCCCTGTAGCTCTGGACAATTTACTTCCTCAGGCACTCCTCAGGAGAAAAAAAAGGTGTGCACATCCCAGAGATGATGAACATCCTTGTGGCAGGAGCACCAGACAAAGTGGTCCTAGTGGTCAGGGGAGAGAGTAGAAAGGACAGAGCAGTATCCAGGCAATCACAAGGAAGCTCCCGTGCCCTCCTCTCACCTGCAGGCCAATGCTGACATTTGTTAGGTCCCTCAGGATCTGCCCTGTACCCCAGCTCTGCCAGCCCACAGTGTAGCCACACCACCAAAGCAGTAACTCCTCACACTGGCTGGCTGGGAAGGACAACTGGCAGCAGATGGACTATGAAGCTGGTACAGTAGAAATGCCAGGTGCACATGAGCATTAGCTTGGGGACCTGGGGCAGCAGTGAGGGAGAGGACACCTGTGTGGCCAGTCTCTTAAAATGCAGGAGATTTTTTTAGAAGTATGATTTAAAAGATTTTAAACATATGTGTATAGATAAAATAGCATACAAGTCATTTCTATGTATAGACAATAGCCTATACATATACTGTACATAATTATATGTACCTAGAGTGGGTTCTTTTCTATGAGGTACTAGTTATTTTTTTCCTTGACTTTTGGAGAGATTTTTTGGGATATTTGCTGCTTTTCCTTTACAGGTGCATTAGTAGGAAAGTCTCCTTTTCTCACTGACATTTAGATCCTCCCTTCTCTGCCTCCAAAATCTAAGAGGGGCTTGATGATAGGAGAAGGTTTGCACCAAAATGAGAGGGAGCAAATCACTGCTTAAATGAACAGCAGCATGAAAAATGCTATAAAAAGGTCCAGCACCATGCCTCAATAACACCTTTAACTCTTCCAATTACAGCAAAAACTTCTTTTTCAAACATTCAAAGGCAGTTTCACATTAAATAGTATGATTGTTTTTACATTGTTCATAGAAAATTATGTGTATCCTTTCTGCTATATGATTAATCACATTGTCTTGTTCTTGGTGTATTCCTGTAATTTTCCAGTCACTTTTAAGCACCCTTTTCCTAAAGATAAAGGACATCATGCTGTTAAAAAAACATCTGTGGGACACTGTCTCATATCAATTATCAAGCTTCTGCAATCTTGTCTCCATAAAGAAAGGACAGCTGTACTTGCCTCTGTGGTGTGTAGCCTGACTGCTCAAAATTAAACTGCCTGCAATCTGTTGACTAAAATTTATGGCAGTGGGAAAACTGGATTTCATGAAATACCTATTTTTCCTAGGAAATCATCTTATTAAGTGTTTAAATTAAAAAAAAAAAAAAAAAGAAAATTGGAGAGCATTGCAAACTATTTTTCAAAACCAGAAGCTTTTTCCAAGTAACAACCTCCCTTTTTCAATCCTATGCCCCCAAGAACTACAACTCCTATTTCAGGGTCTGGCCCACAGCCACACTGACAGCAACCTTTCCATGAGACTCACAGACTGGTGCCGTGGTCTGGTGCCCAGACTCCCTGATATCAGGTAATCTCAGCAACTCTGTCCCAGGACAGCCTCGCAAAGTGGGTGACATGCTCAGCTAAAGGAATAGGAAACGTCTGGAGACATTGTCTTTCATTTGCTATTTTTCTACTTTGCTCTCTTAACAGCATTGTCCTTCTTTTGCTTAAATGTCCCTCCAACCTGCATCCTCATGGCCAGCTCAGTGCCCAGCAAAAACAAACAGGGATGGTGGCAGCACCTGCCTCGGGGGCCATTTAATGAGCAACAGAGTGGTCTCACAAGTGGCACCTCCAGCCTCCAAGAGCCTCAGCACAGGCAGGAGGAGCACCGTCACTGAGATCTGTGTGTGGGTAAATCCTCCCACATCCCGAAGGCCAAACAGCCTTGAAAAATTCAAGTTTACAAACTTAAGGCACCACTGGGGAGAACTGGAAAATATTAGCACCTGCTGTGATACAGCTTGGCAAGATGCTTAAAGAAACAGCGTTGTTTACCACAGTATTATTTCCGTTAATTACAAAGGATTTGAAAGGAACAACATTCAGGCAATTTGGAGGACTAATTTTATGAATACACTAAAGAAACAGTTTCTTGTTCTCTACAGTAAGAACTACACTGCTTTCAACACCCTAGGCACATTGGAAAATTTATGTATTTGCCTTCATGCTTTTTATTTCAGAACACAGCCAGGGAGGAAGAACTTTTTAAGAAGCAAGGGAATTATCAAGATAAGGAAATTGAGATAGTTTTGAGCTTTCATCGATTTGGGGAAATAAACCCACAAGGTACTGTCTACTCCGCTGAAAGGTTCTAAAAGTGTTTTCTTCTTTTCAAAAAACTCTAGGCTTGTGATTATATCTCCCCCACATCCTTGTCACCCTACTGTTCCCCAGCCCGCTGAGAATTAACTGTGAGGTTCGGGAAGATGTAGAAAGACATCACGACCTCCACTTGGAGATGCAGTTCCCTCACCGTTTCCAGTCTGGGCTTGACCCTTCAGGATCCGCCTGTTGTGCCTTTCCACGCCGCCACTGGGGAGCAGCAGAAAGCTGCAGGAAGGTTCTGCTCTCCCAGGCTCTACGAGTTATCCATCAGTCCTGGAGGGAACGGCGAAGGAACTCAGGACCCCTCCACCTGCAGATGCCACAGCCCCTGCTCAGCCTAGCAGCAGCACTGTCGCACACTCCAACTTTCAGCCTCACAGCTTGTCACCAAACCCTGCTCGAAGCTTCCTTGCACCTTTGCTGGGGAGGTGGGACAAGGTTGCTGCAAGAAGGCTAAGCCCAGGTTTAGCCAGGGACAGGATGGTGGGGGGGTAGTCTCTTTGCCTGGGTAGCTCTGACCTGGCTCTGGGGTTCTGATCTTTCCACACTGGGAGCAGGAAGGAAAAATCACTGCTAGCCTGCACCAACAAGACAGAAGTCTCTCCCCAGGACTGCAGACATCCAGGGCTCTGTGAGATAGCTTCGCTAAGAGGACACGAGGGACCTGCCACTTGGTGACACACACATTCATCTCTGTATACACATACATATTCAGATAGATGCCTATACAGATTCACACTGATCACATGGGTGTGGAAGGACTGTTTCCAGCCTTTTGATACCCTGCTTCACCGAGGCATCTCCCACCAGGCAGGTCCATGAGGTCAGTGTATCCTGGACATGATATTTAGAGCAATGTGAAGTGCTGCTGTTCCCCACTCCTGCAGGCATGGCCAAGAGAGTAAGAAGGTGAGCAACCCATCCCCAAGCAGTTGAGTGTCCCCTGCACAGACTGGGGAGATTGCCTCAAGATGAGCCTGTGAAGATTGAGCCTGTGGCTAGGAAAAGGGCAGCATTCACTGTTTTTGTCATGACTGGGTTTGAATTCTTCATTATGGAAACCTTCTCAGCTATCATGAGCAGTCCTGCTTTCAGGCAAGATACCACCTTGGACTGATGTGTTTCTAAATTTTGTGACCAGGATCTGGCAGTTTTTCCTTTTTCCAAGGAAACAAGCAGCTGGACACACCTTGTTCTAATCCAAAGAAAGTAAAACTCTTCAGAAACAAACCAAACCAAAAAATCAGCAGCACTTTTCCTTCCTGTTCTGTTTTCCATCCTCTGTTTAGTAAGTCCAAGTTCTTCCTTGTCCATCCCCTGTCTCTAGTTCTGCACACATCCCTTCAACACAGGAGTGAACAGCTCAGGTAAAGATGCTTTTCACTGTATCCCCTAGCTGACCTCGTTATCCATCAGAGTAAAATCCAGTTAGTGAGAAAAGGCCTTCCTCTTCCAGAAACAGCCAACCCAAAATTGCTTTGTCATCACAGGTTCCCCTTAGCATCCCATCTCTGTTTTTAGCTGCTTATTAAGGCATACCATGAAAAATGACTGTCTTTATTATCTTTCTCTATAGGCATATAACTTCACAAGAAAACATCTGATTCATTATTGCTTGGAAAAGTAGCCTGGTTTTAACATGCTCCCAGAACAATTCTTCCCCACCCACCTTTGATCAGATTTCTTTGGGTCATTTCAGAAGGGAGTTTGGCTTTCTGATTTCTACCTGCCTGCAGATTTTTCCTCATTCTTTGTATAATGAAGGCTGCATCTGCACTTGGCCTCTGACACAAGGCTCAGCTGGAGCAGGTAGCAGGTATATCATGGCTTCTCATCCAACCCACCCATGCGTGTTCCCTCCATGAACGTCACGGTGCACGTTGGGATCTAGGTGCATTTGGTCCGCACTACCAGGAGTTGGTGTCCTGGACCAGGATGTCCCCCTTGTCTCACAATTTTGCCCTGGAGCCAGTGATTCCTGCTTTCAGTGTTTGCATTAAATCCTCACCGACTTTGATAGCTCCCCTGGGGAGGAGGCCTGGGATGACAGTGCAGCCCACTGTGATGCTAAAGCCACCTGTGCAGGAAGCAACAGCAAACCTCATCCTCAGCCAACACTTTTCAGGGTCACTTCTTTAATGACTGAGCAGTACTGAGGGCTGCAGGGAGACACAGGAGGCTATAAACAGGCCAATCTGCCCTCCTCTCAGGCTATCACAGGTGATCGATCTTGCTGCGAGTGAGCAGTAAAGCATTATAACCCCAGGACAGCCTGTGCTTCACATATTATCTCCTTTCCTGTTCCTCGAGGAGCTTTGAACAAAATTAAGGGGAGGAAAAAAAGCCACAATGAGGAAGAAATTATGTTTAAGGAAGAGAGAACTGGGAAAAGGTGCAGTTCTCTCTGAAACCTCACCCAGGTTTCAGTGATCAGCATTTCTTCAGCTAGACATGGTGTCTCCATCTAATAGCCCTTGATGGCCTTTTCTTCAAGGTACTCTTTTTTGAACTCTTGCAAACCTCAATATCATGCAGTGGAGACTTCCTTCTCCCAGTTCTGTGGAAAGAAACCAGCTCCCCTTGCTTTCTTCTAACAGGGCACCCAAGGGCTTAACTGGGTGAAAGACAGTTCCTTCTTGCCTGCTCACATCTGCCCTCTCCAGGTTGAATATACCTATCCTCTTCATAGTGTAGAAACTGTCCCAGACCTTTACAAATCATTGGTGCTCCTTGGCTCTGGTGAGACCATTGTTGTGCAGAGTATCTGAGACCTGGGCATATTCTGGCTGCAGATAAAATGAAGCATTTCCATTTTGTCCCTTTCCTAGCCATTCCAAAGGTCTTTCTCAGACAGGACAGGGGTTAATCCATGTCTTGACATCTCAGGACCTGCAGCTAGAAGCCAGGTGCCTGTGAAATAGGGCATCCCTACTGCAGCTGGCACGTACTTGAGAAGCTTTCTGTGGACATCCTGCTGGGACATCCCTCACTCCTCAGCTAGAATTGGTACTTACTTTGCACCATCAGCCTGGATCTGAACCCAAGCCCAGTGCAAATCCCGGATGGGAGGATTTCATGTGTAGCAGTACTCCTTGCATCACTTCCTCTGTGATCCTCTTACCTAGCACATGGCAGGAAATCAAGCTGTTGGAACAAAAAGGGCACCAGCTCAGGCAACTCCAGCTGTTTGCTACTGTAGGGTTGACATTTTGTGATGGGGTTTGGTATGTGCTGCATTTATTCTTCAATGTTGAGTGTCTGTTTGCCTTGAGCCTGGAACCAACAGAGAAATCCCAAAAGCAAAGTGGAGGAGCACTCCATGAAAATTTGATGGTAGTGAGAGACACAGATAGACAGGGTTTGTATTCCTCCCTGGAAAAACACAGCATAAATCCTTTTAACAAGATTCCAAAAGTTGCGTGCAAGATGGGTGTTTTGGCTTTATTTCACAGTTCATGACAGTTCTTTGCTCTCTGCCAGATCAAACTGCACCACACACAGCTTCACACTGACTCAGCTTTTAGCCCCATGAAAAACACTGCCACTGCAGTACTCCCCAAAAACGCATCCAGGGAGCTGGGGCTGCATCCAGAGCATCTTGCTTAATTGCATGAATACCAGTACTGCAAAAATAGAAACAATTGCCTTCTCACAGAGGAGCTTGCTGTATCAAGTTCCTAGTGCTCACAGCAACAAAGTTAAATTAGTGTTATCTTTGTGGCTGGTAGATTAAATTGTTTCTTTGCTGTTATGTTACATAAATAAGGGACTTCTTTTGTGTTTTAGTAGGAGTTTGGTAGGAGTTTTGGATTATCTTCTTACCTTTATGACATACTGTGCCCACTTAATTTTTGCACTGATGACATGGAAAGGGTGTTTGAAGCCAAAAATGGAGTGTGGATTTGCCATACATAGCAAGTATGTTGGCAGAGAGGCTGGTTCAGCTAATCAAGCAGCCTACTTTACTTAAAACAATCTTAAAGTCTCCAGAGCTTAACATCTGGGACAACTCTGCTGCTGCCATGTCAAACTCACTGGGAGGAGACTGGAAAACAAGCAGAGGAGAGAGTCCTATAGCCATGACTGATGCTGCCTCAATTTTCTCTTAAGAAGTATTCAAATGTGGTTTCTGCTTTAGAGGCTAATTCCCCATCTGAGGGCGGGGTTTTCACTTCCAAGATGTAGTCCTTCTTTCATTTAACTACCAGAATTTTAATTTAATCAACTTTTAATGAATAAATGCAAAAGGTTTTTCTACACTACTGCTCATTGTAACTTAACCTTCTCTCAGGTGGCTGTTGGTAAGATGCCCCACCAGCTCTCCCTGGAAAACCTGAGGGAAGATTTTTAAATATGTAATCTGGTCTGTCTGTTCCAGTGGGATGCCCAGAAGCTACCAAGGTCCTGATTTTCAAAGTGTGCAAGGGTTTTCTCAGAGACTGGCAGTCTCCCAGGATGTACCCAAATGCATTGGGAACTGCGGACATCCACCCTCCAGGGCATAGCCACCTTTCTGGAAGCAGTCTATCTCTACATTTTTCCTTCAGAGCAATGCAGGAGTGTCAACACTGAACATTTGGTTGTACCTTGCAGGGACTGTGCCACTAAATCCTGGGACATAAAGCACTGCACTCATTTTCTCCTTTCAGGGTGGCACAATCTTCCATTCTGCCCACCAAACTGGTTTAACCCCTTTTCCTACAAGCAGAGGTTGTTTGATACTGGCCAGTCAGTCTGTGAGTCCCTTTCTCAAAACCTTTTAAATGCACAGATCGACAGCCAGCCACAAGCCAGAATTAGACCCAAGTACAGGTTCTCCAAAATATCCTGGTTCTAGGAAGATCAAGCTGAGTAGAGGCAGCAGACCTCCTGGCAAGACCTCACCACAACACCAGTGCTATCAAAGACATGGAGCATCAAGGCAATGGATTGCTGGCTCTGCTTTCCAGGGGACCACTTTCTTTTCTCTTGCCCTGAGCACTCTTGGGATGTGCTCTTTCCATTGCCAAGGAAGAGCTTGTGACCTTCAGCATGCCTTTCCTGCAGTGAGTGGATGCTGACAGTCCCTTTGGAAAGCCATAGGGTTGGCTGTAACAATATATCTACTGTAAACTAGAGCTCTGGGCAGCCACAGATTGCAGCACCTAGCTGCAATACATGGCCCAGCTACAAGTTTTTTTCTGGGAAACAAAGATATGTGAGCCTTAGGACTATGACCATCGGGCTCTATCTTCGTAGGGGTCTAGCTGTGCTGATCCAGCCAAATATGTTCCCTATGGCCTTTTGGGAAGTACCAAGGGGCAGATGACACCACCACAAGGAAACAACACTGCCTGAGCCTGTTGGGAGAGAGATAGCACATGGGATGCTCTCATACAGGAGATGCTTACTGTGATTGTCATTGTATCCCTCATGGCTGGGAATCTGTCCTGAGCAGGCTGTATGATATGGATATATTAGGAAAAAAAGAGGGCAGCCCAAAATTTCAGCATGTGAGCTGTCCATGTATCTAATGTATTCCTCACCACAGTCAGCAGCTTCCTCACAAGGGGAAGAGAAGGAGTTGGCACTGATCTCTTCTCTGCGGTGACCAGTGGACAGAATCTGGAGGAACAGCATGAAGTGTGTTAGGGGAGATTTAGGCTCAATACCAGGAAAAGGTTTTTCACCCAGAAAGTGGTTGGGTGCTAGAACAGGCTCCGGGAAGTGGTCACAGCATCAAGACAGATGGAGTTCAGGAAGCATTTGGACAACACCCTCAGGCACAAGGTGTGATTCTTGGAGCTGGCCTGTGCAGGGCAAGGAGATGGACTGGATAATTCTTTGTCATTGCCTTCCAACTCAGTGACTCTGTGATTCTACACTAGGATATAAATTGCCTTATTCTTGAAGAAAAAGCATATATGTAACCTTGAACCCACCATCAGGGCCTCAATCTCCAAATAAAGTATTCCCAGGCCTTTGGAAGATGATAAAAGCAATAAAGGAGGCAAAAAGGAATTAGGAAAAGCTCAGGGGCTGTGAAATCTTTCCCCTAATTAGCTGCACTTGCATACAACCTGCCAGGCTCTTTGGTCTTTCAGAGATAACCCTGGGGTTACACACTCAGGAGCTCAGTCTGTCTGAGCCTGCCAGCACCTCCCAGCCTCAGTGAGAGTCCCAAACCCAGGTTGCCTCCAGGGGAGAGCACAGCATATCCCAGCAGGAGTTCCAGAGGCTATGGTAGATAACTGTGGCTTATTAAAATGTCTCCAGCCTTGCAGCAAAAAGTAAATCAGCAGGAGTGAGACTTTGGTCTTGCAGGATTACCATGAAAGCAGCTGCCAGATGTTTCCTCAAGTGTATCTGCCTACCTCTGGAGGAAGGGATGAAGTAAAATGCTCAGTCTCAGTGCACGTAGAGTTTGGTGTTATGTAGCTGCTGCTGAGCCATATCAGCCCAGCAGGGCACAAACATTTTGTCCTGAGGATACCTGAAAGACAATCAAGCTCCTGCCAAGACCTGGCCCCAACCCAGCAGGATGCCAGGGAAAAACTTCACAGAGGAGAGTCTGACCCCAGCCACCTGAGAGGGACATGGGATCCTGGTGGCTCCTCTCTCAGCTGCAGCTGAAATTCTGGTAGGGGTCTGTGCTCACTTTGTGCTCCAGGGCTGCACAGGTACAGGCACAGAGCTCACCACACTTTTCAGCAGCCCAGCATAACTCTGGTATTTGTTTCCATCTGAGACCCAGATATAAACTTGGGAAATGTAGAGCCTCTTCCCAATCACTCTGTCTGGCTTCAAAACATTGGCAAATAACTTACCTCATCAATACAGTATGGACTGGATTAAAACATTGTAATATATGGTACTTTTGTGGGTGTTGTAATTAGTGGCATTTATTGGAAGTCTAATGTACTGCCTAACAATTCAATACTTTAAAATCAAGTGAAAATTATTATTTAACATTATAGAATAAAAGATAATAGTAAATTCTGGAAAGAAATACAAGTCACATGGAGACAGAGCTGCTAAAGAACACAGTCACACCTTCACCATCTCTCTGTGATCAGCAGCAAGCACAGACTTCCTGCTCCCCATGCAGTGAGGGAAGGGGATGCTCCAAACCAGGCAGGGAAAGGCCCCACTGGGTCCTGTACCACCTACCACAGGAGAACCTCAAGACCCTTCTGCAATTCCCCTGTTTCACTACCTTAATTCTACCACTGGGCAAAGCAGAGGGACTTCTCCCATCAGTTCAGCATTGGGCAGAGTTAAGGTGATTTAGTCTTAATTAGTCTTAATTCCTTAATGTTTAATTTCCAAATTTTGGGCACACTCAGTTTCCTGCACTTCTGTGGAGGCAGCAAAGTTTTCTGCTGCTTCATTCAGCCCTTGTTTCACTTTGCTCTTGAACACCACTACATGGGGAAGAGAGAATGGAAGCAAAGCAGGCCAGGAGCAGATATATACGCTGGGCTACTGCTTGCAGTTGGTTTCCCAAATATTTGTGGGTAGGATTGATGGCAGAGAATTTTTGACATGTTTATATTGCATCTCCACTGGATATGAAACAGGCACTTTACTCAACTGGACTCTTTGCCTTTCAGCCTCTGCAGAGCTGGGGCTCCCACGTTCCTCTTGCATTTGCAAGAAGGGAGATACGTGTTTCTGCTGCCATCCTCCAGGCCTGCCTAGAGGAAAACTCCGGGTTAGACTAAACTCTGTGGTGGCAGAGAGCCTGAGGAAAGGGCTGCTCAGACACACTTGCTTAAGGTACAGCTGCTTGTGCCTGAGGTGGATCAGCAGCCACCTCCCAGGAAGGTGAGACAGCCAGGGAAAAGGAAATCTTGCAGTCCCCAGAGGGATGACAGGGAAGCCACAGTGCTTCTTTTTGGAGGCACCTTCTGGAAGGCATTTGCTCACCGTGTTTGTTTTGAAGCCTGGAGGTAAGATTGAACTAATCAGACGTGAGCCCTGTGCACCCCAAAGAGCACTCACCACCATCACAGGGGACTTGGCAACAATGCCCATAGAGCACACATCTTGGTTGGCTGTAACTGCTTAACATGAGCACCCACTTGCTTTTTCCTCCAAGCTGAGTCCACGCTAAGACTGAAAGGCATTAAAAACAAAAAAAAATTAGAGAGAGCTTGAATATCCTTTTTCACAAGATGAAGGGAAAAACAAGATAAGGACAAAGTTTATTTATAGGTTAAATAATATCAATACTCACATGGAACAGAGTAGCTGGCTGCCACATTGTTTGGTGCTGGGCTTATCTAGCATATTGCTCCTGGATGCCAGTCCATGTCTGTCCCTTGTGGTCTCTAGCTTGCCTGAGAAAGGAGTTTCCCCTTGTGCTGGGATCCACGGATCAAGATATCTCAGACAACCCAGTATAAGAACTCAGGAAAGCTTAGGATCTTCTTTTGGATGATCCTGGTCACTGTCAGTCCTGGTCACTGAAACAGAAACTGGGTCACAGCCTCAGTAAAAGCAAAACCATCCAGAATAGGAAAGGCAAACCATGACGGAGCCTTCAGGCACTGTTCCACGCTTTGGAGCTAAAATCTGACTCTGATCTGCCCTTGAATTTACACCTTGCTCTGATGGCAATGTCTGGACTGGCTTTGGGTCAGATGCTTCAGCCCAAATTCCAGATTACTTGTGGACAGGATGATTATAAACACCACTGCACAGACCTGTAAGACACAGAAATGTAGGAAAACCATCTTTTACCCTCTCGCTGTGACGTTCCCCAAACTAGGCCAACAGAATAGGAACTCATGATGAGAATGCTATGGCTGGCTGTATCTCCAAAACCTCACCCAAGGAGGCAAAGACTGGGGCTAGGGAACTTGGAGGGGCAGCAGGAAGGGCTGTGCCTCATCACAGTCCTGGGACATCCCTGAGGGCAGCAGGGAGAGCTGTGCACCTTCTGGGGCCTTATCATGGTGGCCAGGCTTGGGGAACTTTTAGATGACAGTGACACCAATGGGGCACATGAAACACAATTTGAAGGGCTATGTGGTGTGCATGGCTGGGAAGGCAGGGCCACCCTTCATCACTCAGAGTTCCATGGAGGCCTGCTCAAGCTCTGGGAACTGCTGGGGAAAATGACCCCCCTGCTCCTGCAGCTCTGTGTAGGGCAAGCCAAGGGCAGTCTCCACAGTGCCTTTGAGACACAGCACGTGTCACTCGGCCCATGTGAGTCTCCTGGGGACTGAAATGTGACACTGAGTGTGTAGGGCAGGTGTCATCTTGCATACCAAGCCCCACTGCCCCAGCCCGTGTATCCATGTGAGGCATTCTCCAGCTGCCCTTGTCCCTATTTCAGGACCACTTGCATTCCTGGCTCTTATCAGGCTTTTTCTAGGCACATGAACCCTCAAGCTCAGATGCCACTAGCCCACATCTGGGCCCTTCCCTGTCCAGGCACTGAGACAGCTGCACAGTTGGGGTGCTAGTGTTGACAAAAGGGCAGCTTTTGGATGATAATTTGGATTTTTGCTCAAAGAATCACAGACATGACAGATTGTTTGGCTGTTATTTCTCATGGTCCTGGGTATTATGAAGCAGAGACTTATTTCACCTGCCACACGTGCCTCATCCTTGAATTTTATGTCAGTGGTGCTCACCAGTGCCTTTGCTGCTTGCCCCAGCTCTCCCAGTACAGAGTGGTTGGAGTTACCAGAGCTTCCTGGATTCCCCAGCTGAAGCATGTAGGTGGGGAAGCATCAGGATGGCTGTCACTACTTGTCTTCACAAGTGATTTCAAGCTATTTGAAAACCCCAAGGGTTGGGGGAAAAACTGCCAGTTCAGTTTATGGCAAAACTTACCAGAATGGTGCTGTTAATTTATTGGTTCCCTAGCAGCCTTGGTACTTCTAACACCAAATGGTCGTTTGTGATTGTCTGACCACCAAAATCAGAGCATATGGCTTTCACCTGCTGAGTATAACATCTGAAGGACATTAAAAGACATGTAGATGTGGTGCTTAGGGACACAGTGTAGGGCTGGATTTAGCACTGTTGGCTGAAGGGCTGGAGCTTGACAATCTTAAAGATCTTTTCCAACCTCAGCAATTCCGTGATTTTACGCAGGAGCTCTCAAGTAGGGTGGAGTTGGGCTATCTTCCCTTTGCTCTGCATCTGTCCCTCTCTCCCCATAGAATTTTGCCTTCTGTGAAGATTTCTAGGGAGAAATTCCAATATATCTGTGACACTGATTAAGTTTTTTGTGAAATCTTAAGCTCAAGTTCTGTCTACCTCTCCCCTCACCCTGTGAGAGAGCTATGGCAGATATCTGAGAAAAAGAAATGCTGGGCAAACATGCAGTGATTTCTCTTCTGATTATTTTTCCAGCCAGGTTGATTTGCAGATAAAGGATTTCCTGGAAAGGTGGGAGTGTCTTTGCAGGCAACAATGTCCTATTTGATTCTGTGAATATATCTAGTCCCTTTTTGAACTCTCATCAGTTTTTAGTATCCGCAAGGTCCTGTGACAGGGAATGGCACATTTTACATACACCTCTTTTACAAGTGGAAAAAATAAAGTGGTCTCCTGATAGCAGCTGATGGGTTGACAGGATTGCTGATATGATCTTTGTTCATGTAGAATTCACTTTGTTCAGAGTGAGTAGTGAAGCAAACCAGCCAAACTTGCTTAAGACTGCAGTGCAGATGGCAGATGAGCATGCTATGGGGAATAGTGGTACCCAGCAGGAGGCCATCCAGTCTGCAGCGGGAGCTAAGGCAGGCAGGAATCTTCAGAGGTGCAAGAGTCACATTGTGCACTGTGGGCAAAGGTCTGTGAGCCACTTCACTTGTGCACAGCTTGTAGAGAGGCTTAATTGCTTCATAGAATAAGATAACTCTGTATGAGTAAGAGATGCATGTTTACCTTAGACTAGGATATCTTGCTGGATATTAAGGGATACTGGATATTAAATGTGACATCTTGCCGGATATTAAATGTTACATTAAAAGCCACACTGATACATGAGTTCTCCATGTCTTGTCTGCCTCTCATCACTCTGTATTTGCTCACTGTAGCACATACTCTTAATTTTAAGATCTGTGGGTTTTTGGCTGCTCCTGTGAGAGCATTGCTCCACTGAGATGGGCCTGTGAACTACCATAGAACACATCAGTGGGCTCAGCAGCCATCAGTTCTTTCAGGAGGCAGCAGTTTCAAATGAGTAAATATAACCATATATTCATGGATGGATATGTGTGGAATAGTACTCTGGGGGCATCTGTCCCATCCTCACTCCTTGCATGAGGGATACTCACAGTCAGCTCAGGACATTTAGACCAAGGCAAGATTGGTTCCTGAGGATGGAGATGCCACCATCTCTCTGGGCCATGTACTGCCATCCCATTGTTCTGGAGCAGTGGTTTCCACCTGTCTCATCAGAGGTCTTGTGTTGCAGAAGTGCCTGTTGGCGCTTGTCCTTTCACTGGGCACTTCTGAGAGGTTTGGCTCTGCATTCGGTGTCTACCTCTCACACAGTGGAAGGTGCTCCTGGGGGACTATTTGTCATTTCTCTTTAGAGCTGAAGAAGCCCTTGGTATCTCCTTACACACCTCATGCTCCAGTCTGGTGGCAGCCACTGAGCTGAAGCCTGTCACCATTTATCTCACCCTGGGGACACAAACTGGGCACAGTGCTCCACACACAGCCTTGACAGGTCTGACAGCAGGGAACACAGCCCTGACAATTATGTCAGAGACTCACACTTTGGAACGACACAGAGAAAGCAATTGAACCTGGAGTGCTGTGCAAATTACAACCATGATATCTGATCATGAGACAATAACACTCTCATAAGGGAGAGTGAGCTGCAAAACAAAGGAAATCCACTCAATGAACAGGATGTGTGCTCATGCAGATAAAAAATGCTGGGGGCCAGCAGCACTAGGATAGGCAGTGGTCAAACCAGTGACAGACTATGCACTGCAGCTTCCATACCAGATGGGGACATTGCTGGCTTTGCAATGTTGGTGTCAAACTTTCTCCCCTCCCCTAGGCAGCTGCTTTCAACCCTTTATCAAGAGATTTATTGTAATTATATTATTCAGTTTAAAAATTACAGTTTGCTTTGCATTTAAGTCTTAATTTGAAATTTATGCTTTATATTCTCGATTATGAATTGTATGCTGTAATTATGTACAAGCATTTTTATTGCCATATAGTTGATAAATATGTATTTTCATATTTGGAGGTCAAATGGAACATATTCCCACCCTTCCATTACCCAGACTACAAGGCAGCAATAAACCAGGAGGCTTATTATTATTTACTCCATCAGGAGTACTGATGAACTTGGCCCCCAGTCAATGTTAGAGCAAATCACTCACACACTGAGCCAGTTCCATGATCAAAGCCCTTGGGTTAACCAGGGGGCACTGGTTGCTATTTATAGCTGCTCTAGCTCACGTTTAAGCAGAGGCTTTAAAAATCTAGGAGGCAGGTTGGGTGCTAGGGTAGCTCCATCCCTCACATGGTTCCCTGGACAGGAAAAAGCCCCAGTCGTGCTGTTGCACAGGCTGGATCAGTCCTGGCTGTCAGGGGAGCAACAAGCAGCTTGGGTTAAGCTGTTAATCAAACAGTACTTGGTTATTTAATTTGACTGAGCTAATTCTGCCTACCTCTTGGAGGACCTAAGCAAATTCCTTACTCGAGCAAGTCCCGCTACAGGCACAACTCTGGCAGCTGTGGGACCAGGGGCTTTACAGGTTGTCCAAAAGCTATCAAACAGCTCAAAACCAGCCACAGCCTGAGGAGCATTTGGCATTGTAAGTACTCCCAAGGAGAATCCACCCAGCAGAGGGGAAACCAACCAGACCTTGTGAGAGGCAAAGTCAGAAGACTGGACTTGAGTAATTTCAAGACTAAGCTATCAAAGAGAGCTGAGAGAGTTGGGAGGGTTTGAGGAGGGTCATTGCTCTCTGGGTCAGCCAGCTTAGATATACAGCCCATCTCCAGGATGTGACAGCAACTTCCTGTCTCTGGGACGTGCTCTTGAGGACATCCAAAGTGCTCTGGGAGTCTCAGATGATAAGGTTACAGCAACCAGCCTCAGAAAATAGTGTTTGGTCTTTTCTGGGTTATTGCCTCAATGGGAGCTGAATATCATAGAAGACTTTGTATTCTGAAGTAACCCTTAGATGAATGGAAATAATTAGTGCAGAGTAAATACTAGATAGTGCAGTACTACTAAATGCAGGTAGTGTGCAGTTTTTCAGCACTGCAACTATGAGTTTTAACGGAGTGGTACTGCACAAAATTTGACTAATGCAGTGGAGGTCAAAACATTTTTGAAAAATTAGGAAAGATGACCTATTGTGGCATTTGGCTTTCAGGTAAAAACACCTAAGTTATCACAGCAGTTCTGGAGATGAAAAAAAATCAAAACCCAAGGATTTCGCTGCTATGCAGTATTTCACCTCTTCTAGATTTCTTTCTCTTTATTAGGAGTAGATAAGTGTGCAAATTCAATTCCCAGCCTATTTGCGGTGAGTTTCAGAACCATAATATTTATTTCAACTTTGTGATTTTCCTGCAGCCCCCAGCTATTGCTGTTTTTTACAGTTTTGCTGGTACCACTGGATTCAAATCACTATAAGTTGGTCTCCTGTTTACAAGGCCAAAGACCTTCTCTTTTCACCACCTGCTGTGTCTGCACCATCTTGACTTGCTTTCCAGAACTTTAACTTCTGCTCAGGAATCAGCAGCATTCAGGGAAACTGGAGGGACACCACGCAGCTTGCCTTACTTTTGGGAGGAGTTTGCATTTTCTTTACTCTGGTTTTCATCCACAGCAGGGTCCCAGTAGCTGCTGGGTAGATCAGTAATATGAGATGAACAAAAACTAGAGGAGGAGGAGATCTGAAAGAGACAGATAAAAATGCTCACAGGCTCAGTGGGCTTGGGACATGAGCTATTTCCAGCTGTCAGCACTGGAACACTGCTTACTGTATCATTCAGTGGTGTGACTCCCTCCTCCCCAGCCAGAGACAGAGGCAGCCTCCCTGTGAATAGCTAGCCTGCTTTCCAGATCCCACTGGAGTTATTCCTGCTCTGGGTGTGCCTCTTGTCTGCAGGCACATTTCCTAAATTCTGCTTCATCCAATCCAAGTTTAGAAGTCCTTGCTGTAGTGCAAAGTCACTGTGTGTAATCCTGTGAGGTGTAGATGAGATTAGCTGGATCTTGTAAGATCAGGCAGGGAGAGAGCTGTCTCTGCAGGATCCTAAGTACCCAGGAGATGAGACAATGCTAACGTACCTGCAGAGGTTGGAGGCATTTGTATGCCCCAAAGCCGGGATCTCAAGTAACCTACTCAGTAGCATCTATTGCGCAACTTCAGAAGTTCATGATCCCTAGAGAGGGGTAATTTTTGCTAGCAGTTAGTTTCCACAAGAAGAAAACTACAAGATTCTGGTTAATTGGGTAAAAATCCTTGAATAACTTCTGCCCACATGGGATTAAATTAAAACTTCCAAATAAAAAGCCAGGTTACACTTGAAAAATATTTTCAAGAAATGCAAAGGCTAATAACTGGAGAGCTTCATCTGACCTTCCCCAGCACCCTAAGCTTTTGCCTTTACCACTGATATTGCCTTTGGCACTTGCACAGGATACTGTTTAAAAGTCAAGCATCTTGTTCTTGCTGATAGTCAGATTCTCTCTATAGTGAATGCACAGAAGTCTGAAAGCAACAGATCTTTCATTGACACCAATCTTCAGATGAGACAAAATACTTGATGGAGGGATGGAATGGCAGAGAGCCTGGATAGTCAGAGAGGCTCAGCTGAAGGGTATGAACCCCTAAAAGGAGCTTAGGATCATATTTATTATCAAGAACTATATGCACTTGTCAGTCTGGCTTTTTCTCTCCCAGCCTTCATCAGCACCCAAGTGGCTTTCAGCCAAAGCCCAGCCTCTTGCACAAAGATAAGCCCTCTGAGTTACCCAAGCCTGGATATGTACAAGTTCCCAAGATAACTGCTCCACCAAATAAGGTTTGCAAACTTTGTAGGGCACCAAAATTAAAATATATATTCCTTCACCATAATTTATGCATCTAGGGGATGTTCAAGTTCAGCCAGTTGGATTCCTGTATGGTATAAAAAAGGCAAGCTGTCAATGCAGCTGGGGTGATTCAGCCTGCCTGAGAGGAGCTGGGCATCCCTCTGGATTTGCAATCACCAATGTATCACCAATGTATCCACTGAAACAGCTCAAATTCCTTTCCATACCCTTGCCACTCCAGCCCAGCCCTTGCTGTCTCTCTCCTGTAGGAGCACACAGGTACTCCTTGGTTCAAACAAGCAGCAGAAGGGATGGAAAACCACCATGTTTCTCTGCAACAGGTGAAGCATAACAAAGAAAAGTTTCTGGGAGGTCAAGCCAGACATTTCCACAGTGTATGTTTGCTAGAGGAAGGGAGGCCCTCAAGAAAACAAGTAAGGATGGATACACAGTTATTGCACCAGTTTATGCAGTCTTGGGACAGACAACCAACCTCCTTTCTATTGCTATGATTTTTCCAGAAGCTCGCTGATGGGAAGGAATTCTGTAGACCACAGGAAGGCAAGGTTCTTGAGCAACTCTCTGAAAAGAGGATTATATGTGTTGAAAAAGTAGGAGGTACCATTCTCCTCCTGCAGGGACTCACCCCCTCTTCAGTCCCAGTCTCTGGAGAAAAGATTTTTTTTATTTAGTACCCAGCCTCACTTTAGCACTGATACAACATTTTCAACAAGTATGTTGTATGCCAGGCCAAGGACTCCTCTCTTTGTTGCTCCTGCCTGCCTGTCATTTGGTTTCTCTACTGTCATTTGTCTCCTTGTGCTGTCCGTTGACCTCTTCCTTTGCTGAAAGCCCATTACCCTTTTTCTGTCTAAGTAGCAGCTTTCCTTAAAGCATTTGTGGTGGCTAATTTGCCTTCATTCGTTCTCCCATAATTTCCTTTTCTTTGCAACAATTTTTAAGGTCTCTCTTGCTGGGCATTTTTGATATTAAGGGCTACAGTTTTGTAATACCCAGTCTTTCTCTACAGCACATGGTACAAGGCCAGGCTTTGTATCTGGCACCACACCATCCTTGCTGTGCATGTTGTCCTGGAAGGGCAGGTGCCACGGTCTGCAGTGGACAGAGTACACATCCTTCAGGGTGTTTGACCATGGGTGCACATGAGATCCGAAGGGAGCCATGCCAAGATAAATACCAGACCTCGGGCCTCCAGCCAGTATATTGAAGCAACTCTTCATTTCTGGACAGGAGAAGCAATGGGACCTCTGCCCTGGAGCATAGCTCCCCAAAGCACAGTCAAGAGCCTTAGCCAAGATTTGGACTTCCTCTGACACTGAGCACATCAAATGCTTTTTGCTTAATTGCCTGGGGCAGACACAGGAGTTTGAGACCTATGGAAAAATAAAAAAGGGGAATCCCATCACCCAGCAGGACTTCTCAAGTCTGTCCTTTGGTGAAGCTGTGCTTGCTGTGACACTAGAGAAGCCAAGGGTCTCCCAAGCAACACATCAGGCTGCATCGCCTGTGGGCCTGATATTTTTTGGGCCTGAGAGATTTTAGCCTGCTGGTAGCTGCTAACTCCTTTCCCAAGGGAAAAGTTTCTTAGGAGAGCTTCTTCCCAAAACAATCTTGGCGAAACAACTATCCTTTCCCAAAACAATCTTTCTCCAGGTGGTGTTTTGCTCTTCTGGTTCTCAGAGAAAAACATTTTGGCTGTTTCCCTAGTTTAAGCAATGGGATTGGGGAAGTGTCATTCCTGTTCACCAATCATGTTAAGTCTGTATCAGAACACCTTATAAAATTAGACAATTAAAGCTTTTTCTATGCCTTTTGTCTTCTGAAATATTTGGAATCTTTCGTCTTTTGTTCGTGTCTTATAGTGGCAAGCACCCACTTACAGATGATGGTGAGAGTTGACTCAGTTACCAAGTTGACTGCAGTTACCAAATTGATGGTGAGGGAATCCATGTTTCCTACAGCTTTCTGTCACGTTAGCCATAGCTAGCCAAGGGGCTGTCAGCGCTGGCTGGCCAGCAAGGGCAGACATTGATCAGTGTCTGCTAGAGCAGACAGAGATCAGGCTGACCATCTGGCCTCTGAAGCCAAGCCTTGCTCTGTTTTTGCTGACCAAGGATGCTCACTGGGTCTCTCCCCATCAGTTGTTGAGTCTCATGAAACCTAAAAGGGGTGGGAAGGGACTGCTGATTTGGGAGAGGGCATGAGATGTGGGGTGGGTTGCCCCATGGCAGCAGCCCCTGCACAGCTCCCTGTTACATCAACCACTCCACTGGTTTACAGCCCTCGCCCTTGAGCCTTGGCCCTGCAGCCTGATATGGTGTGGACACATTGCACAACACTCTTGGCCCCTCTCCTCTTTACTGCCAGGGCTGCCCACTGGCCAGGTGCTGAGAGCTGAGCTGTTGCAGCACCCTGCAGATTCCCAGCATGGAGGAGAAGATGCTCCATCCACACATGTCTCCAGAAGGGCAGGAGGTGGCAGGACCAGGAAGGGTCCCTGAGGACCTACTCAAGAGTGCTGGCAGAGTGGCTCTTGAGGGAGCATGGCAGGGGAAGGAGGGCCCCTCTGGAGGGCTGGAGAAGCTCAGCCTCACGTCAGGCAGCAAACTAGCAGGGCTACATCCAAGAGTTGCAGTAGCCACCGTGTCCTGTACTAGGATGTGCTGGGGTAAATACCCATTGAATGAGGAAGAAAAGCCAAGTGGGACATGATTGGGAAAGTGGGACTCTCCTTCCAGAGCCATCATGGATGGGACTATTTCTACAACACTGCCCCAGAGACAAGCAACGTGCAGCCTCTTCCTCATGCCAGGAAGCAAGCTCTTCTCATCTCTCTGCAAAGCAGGAGGGGTGTGGGGAAAGCTGTGGGGAAATCACAAAGATCACTGCGCAAGGTCATGGCACTGAGCTAAATATAGCCTCTATCTCAGCTTCCCAGAGATAAGAGTCTGTGTCCACAGTCTGCCACAATGCCCTGCCCAGACTTCTACCTACCTTTGCTTCAGGGGCAAACACTGAGCCACAGTTGTGCAACACCCTGCCCTGCTCATGGCACGCAGGGGCAGAAATGCACCCTGAGCCACCTCGTGTGCATTCCGTGCCTGGCTCTGTGGGCTGGCTGGGCAAAGCCTGCACAGCACAGAGGTGGGCCAGCATCTCCCTCGGCACCTCCGTGATGCCGAGCTGCCACCAACATGCAGGAGAAACTTGTGGTGGACCAGAATGACAAGTGTGAGTCAGGTGAGCGCTTCCACCAGTTTTGGGGCTCATCCCATTAAGTCCACCACTTCCACCTAAAACTCTCTGCACCAGTGACGCTGAGCCAGGGTCCAGTGGCTCTGCCTGGAGAAGGGCAGGCAGCACTGGGGGGGGGGGCCCATGGGCCACTACCACCTTATCCCATGTCTGTCTCCTGGGGAAATATGAACATGGGACCCTTCATTTCTGTTGTAAGCCCTGTCATTAAGTAACATATGCTAAAATCCCACCATACCCTCAGAACAAGAATTATTACTGTAAATCTGCAACACTCCTGCAATGGGTACATCTTTTAGCTTTCTCTCATCAGTTTTAAATACTTCCATTTCTTTTATCAAAAAAGAGTTGATGGGAAAGAAGCATGTTTTTTTTTTCCCTCCAACAAAACCCTTTTGCCTTGCAGAGTAATAAGTTATTAAATGGCCGCTTCCAGCAGGAAGTCTCCAGCTTTAACAATAGCTGTCTGTGTTTCCACAAGTTGATGGAAAACAAATGTTGACACTTCAATCCTGCTTTTCTGTTTGGTAAGGAAGGTGAGAGAGAGCAGCACTGTTTGCAGCTGTGTAGTTAGAGGCCAGATGTGGCACAAAAAATATCCCCATTGCTACCATGGGAAGAAGCTAAATGCATCATTTCTACCTTCCAGCAGACTTTACAGCCTCTGCTGCTTCCCCATGAAGGCAGCATTTGTCCACAGAGCCACTCCCCTGACAGGGCGGTCACCTCTATGCACACTTTCCAAATTATTGAAGACACTGGGCTCTGTGCTGACGTGGACTCAGGAGCAGCCCAAGGGAGCGGAAATGGGAACTAGGACAACACTTAGAAGACCCCTTGGCCCAGCTGGCCCTGCAAAGCAGTGGGGTCTGTGACAGAGCATTGACTCACCTGGCAGATGTTTTGAAGATGTTGGAAGTTGGAAACACCTTTCCAGCTCCGCACATGTGCTGGATAGGGATTCCCATGGAGCTGATCTCTTTGCCAGACAGGCCCTGTAGGTGTTTTTTCCTCATGGAAGGTAGTCACCTCTACAACAAAAAAAAAAAAAGTTTTTTTTTTTTTATAATGCACATTATAAATATTATAAATATCTAAAAAATTATAAATATTGTCTGGAAAGCAGATTTTTGAGTATCCTTTCAAGATTTCTACCCAGAGCCAGCACAGTCCTGGTACTGCAGCCACAAGCTAGGAGTGCAAGAGTTATCCTCCTCCACACTGGCCCTGAGCACCCAAACACCCTGGGCCAGCTCAGACAGCAAGATTGGTGCCCCAAAAAGGCTTTCTGTGTTAAGAGGACATTCCCTTGGATTTAGCTGCTTACTTGTGGCACCTGGAAAGCCTACTCTGCCCTTCTCAATTTTGGCCCCTCAATTTAGGAGGGACACTGAGATGCTGGAGCGGGTCCAGAGAAGGGCAACAAGGCAGGTGATGGGTCTGGAACACAAATTCTTTGAGGAGTGGCTGAGGGAGCTGGGGGTGTTGAATCCAGAAAAAAACAGAAGGGTCAGGGCAGATCTTAATCACTGTCTATAAGTACCTGAAAGGAGCCTCTTCTCCCAGGTAACCAGTGACAGGACAAGAGGACATAGTGTTAAGCTGCAGTGGGAGAGGTTTGGATTGGCCATTAGAAGGAATTCCTTCAGAGGAAGGGTGGGTAGACATTGGAATGGGCTGCCCAGCGAGCTGGTGGAGTCACCATCCCCAAGGTGTTTAAGGAAAGATTGGACCTGGCATTTACTGCATTGGTTTAGCTGACATTTTGGTGTTTGGTCATAGGCTGGACTCAGTGATTTCAAGAGATCTTTTCCAGCCAAATTGATTCTGTGATTCTGAACACACAGGCTCAGCAATCTGCTGCAGGAACGGACAGACAGTGAGGGACTCGGGGCAGCCGGTGCCTGACAGAGCTTATCACTTCTACCTCAACGAGCTTGTTCTATCCGGGAGGAGTGGCGGGGCTGCTCGGTGATGTCCCGCCACACGGGAGCTCCGGCGCTGCTCAGGGAGGTTCCCCCAGACGGGAGCCCCGGCGCTGCTCAGGGAGGTTCCCCCACACGGGAGCTCCGGCGCTGCTCAGGGAGGTTCCCCCACACGGGAGCTCCGGCGCTGCTCAGGGAGGTTCCCCCACACGGGAGC
>VXBR01006635.1:189718-232711 GCA_013400215.1 Cisticola juncidis
CCTCGGCGCTGACGCTGCTCCTCCCCTTTGCCTTCCCCGGCTGCCTCTTGCTCGGGTTCGCAGGCTCCTCGTGTGTGCAGGAGCGGTTCTGGCGCTCCCAGCCGCGGTGCTGTTCCTGGGGGCAAACGGGATCCTGTGGCTTGGCTCCTGCAGCCCCGGGCTGAGCCGGGAGCGGTACCCCGGGGCGGCGGGGCTGCCCCTCCGCGGGGGCTGTCCTGCTGCCTCTCCCGGCTCTGGGCGGCGCGGCTTGGCTGGTGTTGCGGAGGGGGCGGGCTGTAGCGAGTGAACACTGCTCGAACAGACGCCTGTGGGAAGCGGGCTGTGCCCGCGGGGCGGCCCGGCCTCCCCTGGATCGGGGAGGAGCAGGAGGTGCGGAGCGTCCGAGCGCTGCTCCAGCCGTGTCACGGCTGCGAACTTTGTCTCGGCAAGTGCTGCACGCCCAGCCCTCTGCGAGGGGTCACCTGTGCCCAGGTAGCGTGGGAAGCAGAGCGGAGGCAACCGAAGGGGTTCGATAATGGAGGTGTAAGTACTTCCTTGGCTCTGGCTTAATTCTCCTTCGTAGAATGACAGGTGGGAGGAATAAGTGGTGACAGACATCCTTTTCTGGAGAGGGTAAAAGCAGGAAGAAGTCCGGAGTCAAAGTCAAGTTCGTTTTCCTTTTGAGGGCTAAAGGAAAAGAATTGGCCCCTGTACCTGCATAGGGCTCCCTGCCTTGCACTTTCTGCTTCCTGGAGCTTTATTTCCTCAATGAGCTCTCAAAACTATATTCCTGCTCTCACCTTCAAAGCATCTGAAATTCAAGACAACCCTCCTCAGCCCCAAAAGGGGAGGCCTGCCACTGGCTCAGCAGACTCTCCAGTGCAGAAAAAGTTGTCTGGGATATCAAATGCACTGGCAGTTCATAAAAGCACAGGGCTCATGCTCATAGTTGGCTATGGAAAGCTCTTGATATAGTTTTTTAGCTTGGAAGTAAGCTCCAAGTTATGGAACCAAGCTGGGTATGTAATGCCTCTGCATTCTAAAACTGTGAATAACTAATGCTTACTATGCAACCTTATTTCTCGGAAGTTACAAGAATTCAGCTGAATAAATTTCCCTGGGAAAAGATGCAATGCAGATGAAACTGACCCAACTAAGAGAAGAAGCATTAGAAGCTGCATTAATTTAAAGGAGGAAATGACCTATATAAAGTGTGTATGAACAAAATCTTGGCAAAACCAGGTAGAGATGAGCAGAATAGTGTTAGCAGACAGGTGGATCTGAGGTGTCTGTCTTGTGCAGCTGCCCCTGAGCTGAAAGGAGGCACTGCAGTAGGAGTTGGCTGGTGGGTGTGTTGGGATGCAAGCCTTGGCACATAATAATAATGAATAAACAGATGCTCTTGCTGAGTGGATGCTGTGAAGGCCTGCTCAGAGCTGCTGTGTTGGTGTTACAGGGTGGGGAGTTAAAGCACTGAATTGGAGAGTGTGGCTCTTGCTTTTTCTTGGCACAGGAGCTGCAGTCAAGTACTAGAGCTGGCAGTGCATGGCTTTGGCAGCCAGAACTCTGCTGTGTTGCAAGCCCAGTGGTCACTGCTACTGTTGCTGCCTCATCCCTCTCTGTGTGGTGGGAGCAGCTTTGGAGCCTGGCCTGCAGCCAAGCAGGATTTTTATTAAGGGAATACTCTGTGTTTAAAGTCAGCTGCAATACAGTTGACTTAAGGGGGGTGTGTGTGATAAATCCATCCAGCAGTTTATCCAGAGCCAAGCCAAAGAGAGTCTGCCAAAAGCATCCATCTGAACATTAGTGTAAGGGCAGGAGTGATAGGTGCAGTGTTGCGGGAGCTGCCTGGCTGCAGAGGCAACTCCAGGGCTACATCTGGCAGAAATGCCCTACAGTGGAGGCATGGAGAGTGGTAGTGCTGCATCCCTGGAGGAATGGGCTGGCTCCTGGAGGAGAAGCTGTAGTGGAGGGGTACATGGCCTGTGCCTTCGGGGAAGAAGGACTTGCTTTCAAAACCTCAGTGAATCTCGAGTAGGTGAGCTGTGTTTGGCAGAGCCCTGTGGCTGTATGGATGTTTTCCAGGGGCTTAGCACAAACCCTGTGGAGGCTTGAGGTGCAGACTCTATGCTGGAGGTAAAACTGGCTGATGTGCCTTCTGAGCTGCTGTTTGTTTTAAAATGGAACAGAGGGAAGAAAGCTCCAGAGGAGTGTTGGCTAAGCCTGTGCCCTGCTGCTGTGTCAGGCTGTTGCTATCTTTACAATACTACTTGGAGGCACTTTGGATGGAGCAGTTCTGAGGGACAGTGATTAGCAAAGTGTGTAGTTCAACTGAACGAATGCTTTTTGGCTGACATCTGGGGTTTTATGGGAGGTGAAGTCAGGTTGTGTATGGCAGCTTGTGACAAACTGAAATCCTATCCCTAAAAAAGCTTGTGAAGCCGTGGGGAGAATCTCTCCTATAGGGAGGAAAGCACAGCAGGAATACTGCTTTACGTAGCACTGAAATTTGATAATTGGGGTTTTGTGAGCACTGGCAGGACTGACCCCATGGGCTTTGCTCTGGATTGCAAGTGCTCTGGAGCCTGCTATTGCTAGCCTAGTAGGACAGTGCCTGTGTGTGTGCCTTCAAAAGGCAGGTCTGTCCCTGTAGCAGTTGGAAGACCTTTTCAATGATATAACAGGCTCTGGTCCTGCCAATTCTGCTGTAGTGTGTTTATCACTGCCTGTAAATCACACCATGCAAGTACCTGCCTTTAATTAAGAGGCAAGCTTATTTGGGATGGCTGGGGGGAAGCGATGTATCAACTGTCTGACAAAACTCATATTAAAGTATTTTTCTGGCATCAACTGACCCTTCTTCTCATCTTGCAGAGTATTAGACTATTTCCCTCACAAGCAAGCAATGGCTGTGGATGTCGCGATGCAGCTGTACCTGTGCTCTTCACCCTTGCGAAGGGAGAAGTGTGCCTGCAAAATTGCTCCAAAGCCAAGCAAGCCGCTGCGGCCATGCATCCAGCTGAGCAGCAAGACTGCACTGAATGGACCAGAAGAGGCAGCAAACTCCTTCACCCACAACAAAGTGAAGAAGAGGGTGTCGTTTGCAGATAGCAGAGGCTTTGCTCTGACAATGGTGAAGGTGTTCTCAGAGTTTGAAGACCCGCTTGATATTTCTTTCAACATCACAGAGCTGATAGACAACATTGTGGGCCTGACAACAGTGGAGAAGGACAGCTTTGTCCTGGATTTTGTTCAGCCCTCTGTAGACTACCTGGACTTCAGAAACCGCCTCCATATGGACTGTGTCTGTCTGGAAAACTGTATGCTAAAGGAGAAATCTATTGTGGGAACAGTGAAGGTGAAGAACCTCGCTTTTGAAAAGATGGTGAAGATCCGGATGACATTTGACACGTGGAAAAGCTTTGTAGATCACCCATGCCAGTATGTCAAGGATACGTACGGAGGGTCAGATCAGGACACGTTTTCCTTTGACATCAGCTTGCCCGAGGGGATCCAATCACACGAAAGAGTTGAGTTTGCCATTTCCTTTGAGTGCAATGGGAAGGTCTACTGGGACAACAACAGGGGCACAAATTACAGGATCATACGGTCAGAACTGAAGTCTGCCCAGGAAGCTGTCCGTCCCCCACAGGCTCCTGACTTCGGCAGTGCATTTGACCGGTTTGGGAGCCCTCGGTGCTCCTATGGCCTCTTTCCTGAGTGGCCCAGTTATTCAGGCTACGAGAAGCTCGGGCCCTACTATTGACCCAAGGACAAAGGCCAGGCTGACTAACTGTTGCTGGTGTGTCTGCAGGCCTTGGGGCTGGCCTGAACACAGGTGTATGAATAGGTGGAAGAAGTACAGCTCTGTGTAGCTTAGCATAAGCCTCCCAGCAAAACCAGATGTGCAGTGCTCTGCTGGCAAGGGGCTTATAGTGAGAGAAGCAAAGCTGGCCCTGCAGATGATCAGAGGACCAGGAACTGCTCATGTCTCTTCAGCACTTCTTCCTCTTCAGCACTTCTTCTTCCTCTTCAGTAAAGATGCCAGTGTCCAGAGAAACACTACAGTGCTTATATTGCCTGTTCAAGCTGTGTAGTAGTGGCTGCTTTGTATTGCCTGCCAAGTGTTAAAAGGTTTTTTCAAAATGTGTCCTAATATTATATTGTTAGTGGGCTCTACTACAGCTGCAGGGTTTTCCTTGCAGAGCCAGCCTGTGCCTGTCAGGAAATAGTGTAGCTGGATTGCCGGGGATGGAGTCCTCTCTTTGCACGTATCCTTGTAGTGAGGCCCTTCCTACTGGGGGCAGAAAGCATGTTTTGGAAGTGAAAATGCAATGTGATGACAGGAAGTGTGGCCCTACAGCCTGCCGTATTAGGAGATGTGCCTGTGGGAGAGGATCTGGTGTGCTTAGTCACAGGTTGTTATATCAGATGATCTTGAAAATCTCACATACCATTGGTGTTACCAAAAATAGAGATTAGCCGTAGCTGTGTGGTGCTTGCAACACAGCTGTGGCTTAACATCCTTGACTGCCTGCTTCAAAACCTTCCTGTTTCTTTAATCACAAGTGATCAATGATGCTTTTTCCCCTTGATGGACACCTGAAGTTGGCTGTGCTGGACCCTGAAAATGCATTTTGTTCTCTTGTGTACTGTAAATCAGCATTTTGTCCAGCTGGGGCTCAGGTCCCATGCAAGAGACTCTGCTCAGGTGTTACAGGAGCTAAACACAAACAGACCCCGTGGCTGTCTATGCTGTGTCCTATACAGGAAGGTGACTGTTGTGTACCTACTATGATGGAAGTGCCTTGACTGAGAAAGGGGGGGTATGTGCAATCCCACCAATGCTTTGGGATGAACAGGCTTTGGAACTGATGTTGCTTTTAAGATCTAATAATGGTTTGTTACTCTGTGCCACGGACTGCTTGGCAGATAAAGGCATTAGCACTGCTCACATGTGAGAGTGCCGTGGCTGTCCTGGCTGAATGTGCTGGGCTTCCCTTGCTGCTGGAGCAGTGTCTGCCAGTTTGACCTGCAAATGCCCAGACTGCGTCTCTGACCATAAAAAGTGGCTCACCCCACCTGTGCAAAGAACTAGCCATGAGGAGAGTGAGATATGCGGTTATCCTGACAGCACCCCTGCATGTGAGACAAATCACAGATGTGAGCCATCCCTGTGATTAAAGAGCAGGCTTGTCTTCTGCATATGTGCTATGGTGGTGAGCTTGCCAGTGCCAAACAGCCTCACAGAGCTTCTTGGGTGCTAACTGAGCAGAATAATTTAATTCCTCAGCTCAAAGAGAGAGTGTGGAACAGTTTGCAGAAATAGAGGTCAAGGGAATAATACTTTTTCTAGTGCATAAGCTTTGTATAATTTTGTGTGCCTCTAGTAGCCTGTGGATGTGCTGGAGAGGAGCAACAGGCTTGACTACTTAACTTTTTAACATAGCTTTTAATTCTGGAGACTACTGTATAAATACTTAGAAACTGCTTTACTCTAACCTAGAGGGGATACTGGGATCACTGTTGGATATCAAAAAGGGCAGGAGCTTGCAGGAAGAATAGCTGGCCTTCAACTGCTGCTTTTTCAAAATACAGAATCAGTATGTGTCTTCACTGTGCCTGATCACTTAGTTGAGGTGGTGAATCTACTTGCTAGCCCAGGGCTCATCAGGTTTGGTTCCTCTGTTCAAATAGCTTCCCAAGTCAGCCCTTAGAGCCTGCATCTGGTCTCTCTGGAAGGGACTGTTGCCTAGCTTGGCTTGGTTTTAAACGTAAAGCAAGTTTGAGTGACACTGATACTTTTTACTGATTGAGTGTATAGTGTTGATGTTGTAAGACACTGACTGTAGAAAAATCGTGTTCTCCTGGCACCTTCTTGTGCCTATGGAGAGCTGTTTGTGAGCCAAAACAAGGAATCTGGGTCTGGGGTGCTGTGGATGGTATCTCCTTATAGGCTTGTTTTCAGGCTGTGCATGGGATGTGCTTAGGGAGGAACATGGAAGATAAGCTAGAAGAGCAGTGCTATAAGTAAAAGCTGTATTGGGAACTGACTATTTGATCAATAGCAGTTTAAAAATACTACTTGTGGCCTTTCCCTTTTTCCCTTTTTCCATTGCCAATGTGAACCTAGAAGTGAGGGGATTGCTTCCTTGCTCTATGCCTGGAAGTGCCTTGTAGGATGTTTTGCATGTTTGTTTTTAATACATATTTTTATACACAACGTTCAAGTGGAAAAATGCACTTTATAATTGCCATGTAATGACTTTTAAAAATATGGCTTTGTTTTTATCTGATTCTTAAAATAAAGGTGGAACAAAATCTTGGCTGTGTATCTTATTCAAGCACCCATGGAGCTGGGGAGGCGATTTGGACACGGGTCCAGCTTCCTGCAAAAGGCCATTGGCAGGGAGGAGCACACATTCACTCTGAATTCTGCTGCCCGAAACAGGAAAGAGCTGCCTATTCCTGCTGCCTCCCTGCCAACACAAATGCTTCTATGCCTCTGCAGCTCTGGGATGGGAGGAGCCCCGACCCTTTTCCCTATGCTCCTAGTTTTCCCCACTAATCACTGTGTTCCCGAAGGATTTCTCACTCTTCCCCTGCTTGCAGTGCTAGGATCAGCCTTTTCGAGTTTTTTTGAGTCAGTCTTCGTTCTCCCTCCTCTCCCCTTCCCCCACCCCGGCTTGATCTGGGATCAGTGCTTTGCTCCCTGTCTCTGTACTGGGGTGTGACGAATGCAGGGAGAAGTTTTGCAGAAGCGGGGGCAGGCTCTTTTCTAATACCGGGATCAAATGTAAGCTAGACCCTTTACGTCCAAGTAATTATCCCTGTTGTCGCCACAATAAGAAGCACTAGCAGGAAACATGCCCCTTTGCAGAAAGGGAACAGCTGGTGTAAATGCCAGCCAGGGCCAGCTTTGGCATTTGACCTGGCTTTCACCACAAACAGTGAGCCTTGGCGATGCTCTGGAGGTGTTGTATTTCAAACAATCAACTGCTGAGTTGGGTGGGATTTGCTGCTTACAGATAAGGTAAGATGGAAGGCTGTGGGGGAAGGGGAGGAAGATGTATTTGTCTTGGTGTGTGCCGGTTTGAGCAGCTCTGTAGGCAGTGCTTCCCATCTTACTGCAAAGCCTCGCAGAGTGAGCTTGGCCTTTGCTCTTTACAGCGATAAAAGCGAGCACCTTCTGACTATGGCTCTTTCCAAGTCTCCTGCTGTCATAAACTGACTTTTTTAACCACTGCAGTTCTTTTAATTAAACATACAACACAGGTTTATTTTAAAAGGTAATTGGATAATTTTTCTGGCTGCACAAAAATAAAAAATATTAAAAGGTATTTGTGTGCCTGCCTCAGGTGATTGGGGTGGCTTAGCCAGTACCGTTTTCACATCTGAATGAGAAAACTGCAGCCAGTGTGGCAACTGTGTGGCTGAAAACCCCGTGTGAGGACAGTTTCAGTATTGGACATAAGGGAAGTCCAAGCCATCTAGGGCAGCTGAGGAAATGGTGCAACATTAGAAGGGCCAAGAGAGCTCAGCTCTGTGGTTTCTCACCTAATGCCCAGGTGTTATATGCTAGATGATATAGATATTGCAATTGCTGCATTCATAAAGCCCTTGGTGGCAGATGTGATGATGTATTTGCTGGTTAATATACAAAGATTCCTTAGAGTGCCCATGCCATTGCATTCTCTCCCCCAATCACTTTTCTCTGAAGGTCTCAAGCCTCTGTATCCTGAGGGATTTCGGTGCCACCTCTGGGTAGAGATAACTAAGCTGTGGTTATCGTGATGATATTGGATGTGTTTGGAGATTCAGGTTTCCAAAGTTTGTGTTCCGGGGACAGATTGATAATGAGAGAAGGGCAAATATTGCCCTGATCCACATCCACCTCCCTTTGTCAATCTCCCATTGGTCTGGGGATGCTGTCCTCCAGGGGAGCAGCTCTGCTGAAGCACTGCTGTCACAGCAGCCTCTAGAGCACACTGGATTGCAGGTCCTGGGTAGAGTGACAAAGGCAGGATGTAGGCTCCCTGTACCTGCATCCTGACACAGCGGGGTCCAATGTGTTTTATGAGCACCCCACATTCTTGCTTTAGATGTTTGCTGGGGGACCCATGTGGAGATACTCTGGGGAAAAACTGCCCAGAATGAGATCATATGCAGAGGGACATGTCTCTTCCAAATCAGGGGAGTGTAAATGTGTCCAGATAGTACCTCACTGCTGGACAAAATTTTCCTTGGTTTTAAAGGTAGATGTCAGAGGTACTTGCAATGGAGAGTGACCTGTGGAAGATGTGTCTGCCTTGCAAGTGGAGGACAGCATAAGAGGGAAGAAAAACAGAAAGTGTCATTTCCCAATAGAAGTCAACTGTTCTTTGGTTTCTTCTCCATAAAGCAGCAGCAAATGAGCCTCTCTAAGAGGCTGGCTATTTGGGGGAAAGTCTCTTGACCACAAGGCAAGGGATAAATGGGGCTTATGTGTCAGTATGTCTCGTTGAATTCCCTGTTGCTCTGTAGTGCCTCCCTTGTTTGGGCACTGCCCTTTTCTCTCTTGCACACCATGGTGCTGTTTCCAGTGTAACCATTACCAGACTCGGGCATCAGTTTGATTTCACGTTTTCCACAAGCTAGTGTGTGGTCACAGGGGATGGAGGAGCACTTGCATGTAGTGGGAGAAGGCTGTGCTGAGGACACAGCTCTCAACAGCACCAAGATCAACCTGTACCCCTGGGAACAGCACTGAGCTTTGCCAAAAAGCCAGCAGTGTGGGGCTAGGTTGTGATGCTCCCAAACTCCCCTGGTGTTTCCACAGACTTGTTCCTACTAGGTGGTTCAGCTGGCTCTAAACAGTTGCAATAAACCACATTTATGTCCTTGAGTGTTTTTTGATGGAACTAAGCTTCAAACTAGCTTCTCTGGCACAGCAAGGTTCTGCTGCACTGCAGCCATAGAAGCTTCCTAGCCTGTCTTTATCCTCCCCCTTGGAGGGGTACCCTGCCAAACAGTTAGCAGCCTTTAAAGAGTGGTTATTGACATTTACACAAGACTTAAAGAAAGAAAAAGGGTGTCTTTGTGGAAAAATAATTGCAGTTGGCCTGTTCCTTTGGCACAGATAAGTCAGACCAGTCACCAGTTTAAGTACTTTGGCTCCTGGAATGGGATATGGGCAAGCCCTTTTAGCCAATGCATTAGTCACAGATCTCCACTCTGATGCTGCTATGCAGTCTCAGGAGGAAGGAAGGTTCAAACTCCATAATTCAGGAGAAATAGGTTTAAAAGTTGTAAGAAGAGGGTGAAATACGCATAAATGTTTTTATAACTTCCACTATTTCTGACATGGGAGTCTAGTTGAGACCATGGTGATGTCTTCTACCTAATGAATCCTTGACAGGCTCAGGTGGGAGGAGGCCTCTATGATGTCAGCTCCAAGAAAAACAACTCTCACAGCTTCCTGTGATCACTCAAGGCCTCATCCAATGATGGAGATGCTGTCACATCTCTGTGCCCTGTCCCAGGACTGCACTGCTCTCCTAGGGGAAAAGACATGGTCCTCAGGAATCAAAGGACTCTGCGCAACTTTGTAGTCTTGACAAAATACCTGGCTTCTCCCAGCTCCTGGCCGGATTCAGGATGTACGGATGTGGGGGTACAAGGTAAGCGGCCACAGGACAAAAATATTTCAGGGCTGGCAAGTCTAATATGTGTCATTTGGAGCAAGAGGGCAGCTGCTGTATGCATACAGCAAGGTACTTGCCATCCTCCAAGGTATCCTGCAGTAAAAGGTAGAGCCATATTCCCAACACAGTTGCTGGAAAATCCCAGAGTCAAAGGCCTAAATGGACCTACACCCCATCTTCCATTCTAAGGAAAATGGAGCCCAGTTTCCCTCCCAACTGGGAACTCATTATCTCCTGCACCTGCTTTCCATCCTTATGGCCCCTGCCAGAACAAAACTGGAGCATTATCAGCAGGAGTGTAATTCCTCGGTGTTTGTGTGGTGACACTCCAATGCTATGGAGACAGTCACTTTCATAGGAAGAAATATAATAGCCCTCTCCAGTCCACTGAGGGTTTTACAACCATTCCCCTTCCGTGTGTTGTTCTCTTGGACACCTGGCAGGTGTTGCTTCTCCTGCATTTCCCAAATTGCTGTGATTTGTTGGCATCTGGGTGGCCATCAGAAATGCAGTGTTTCTTTATCCATGAGCTTGGCAGAATGTGTCCTTGATGGTGTTGCAGGCCAGGGTTCAGGGTAGCTATAGCTGATGTGGCATCTTCCACCTCTTGTGCAACACTTGGTCACTGGGCTAGGAGACATTGGAACAGATCTCCCTCTTGGCCTGAGGGCTGTCACAGCCTAGCTTTATTTTCTCCCAGAAGCTGTCTCTGAGCAGGTCAAGTCACAAAAGGAGGGAACTTAAAGCCAAATAAATCTACCAAACCCTCTGCTCCTCTGCAGTGGCTTTGGCAGGAGAAGAATTTCACTTCAGAAACCAGAACAATTATCTCTTGAATGCTTTATAGCCATGCAAGCAATCACGGCAGACACACACTAACTTTTAAGTTGATGGTCAACAAGATCTCCTAGACAACCAATGAATCTACACACAAATCTTTCAATGCTTCTAAGTGCCCTGCAATAACAGCCCAGTGCTGATAAAGTGAGCCATAAAGCCAGCAGGGATGCACTCCTAGGGGTTAATAGGTGGATGACTGAGCATTTTAGTAATTTTTCCTTTTTTTACAGGATAGCAATGCAGCAGCAAGGCAAATTACAGAAAACACTCAGAAATAATGCCCGGTCTGGTAGACACCCGCAGGTGAATAATCCAGGCTGCAGACCTCTCCTGGAGTGGAGAATATGGTCTTGCATGTGGGGCCTGGGATAAGCCCCTCATGCTGGGTTACACAGCCTGGCATCAGAAACACTCACTGCTCTTGCTTTCTACGTGCTGAAAGGGCTAAATCTTTCAAAGCTGCAGCTGGAGACAGCTTGGGAAAATCCTGCATCACATTTGAATGTCCGGGATGAAAGTGTGCCAGCGTGCTTGCACATCATGCCAAACTGAGCCAGCAGAGGCTCTCAGGTTTCTTCTGTCTTTATACAATGAAGGCCACACTCAGCATTAAAGCACTGCTGAGATCCTCAGACTTTGCAGCTGCGCGGCCACACTGGAGAAGGTGCAGTTCCTCTGAACACCTCTAAGCCACCTGTCAGCTTGAGCCATGCTTTTCATGGGGCTGGGAATTGGCTGCAAGTCACTCCTGACCAATCCCCCTGGTCTTCAGTGTCACAGTGGTCCCTTTGGTGAGTGGAGTCATGCTGGCATCCTAGCACAGCACATGCAGTTATTCATCTCTTCTTACCGTCAGCCAGCTCCCTACAGCAAAGCCTCCCAGTGATGACAAGCATCTTCCCCCTTCTGGTTAGAAAAAGCAAGGGAGAAAGACAATTAAACTGAGAGATCTGCCAGAGTCTGGAAAAAGCACCCATCTGGCAGGATCTTGCGGCTCCACCTTAAGGGAATCTGCATTTCTGACACTCAGTCTGCCTGCTTGAAGGAATACCCTCCTAAAGTCAGCCACAGGCAGAGACTTGTGAGCCAGTTCTATACAAGTTGGTGAAAGTAAGGGTCCTCCCAGCTCTATCTTCAGCCAAACAAAAGCAAAAGCTCTTTTTTCTTCTGAAATATACAGGAGGTTATAAGCTAACCTGCAGCTGTATTTTCAGTTCTCATGTTGCTTTTCAGCTCTGCTGCTTGTGGTTGTGCTTGGCTGCTTCCTCCTTTCCAAATTCCAGAGGTGGGTTACCTTTGTTTCCTTAACAAAACCTTATCAAAGTAGGATGAAATTTGGATATGGTCTAACAGGAAAAGATCAAATGCAGTTTATAGCATCTTCCACCAAAGGAGCACTGAGAACAACTAGAATCATCAAACTCATCTGAGCTTGAATCAGTAGCCAGATTTTTCCAAGGTGCAGGTGACCCAGTAAGAGGAACAGGTGAACAGTCACCAAGGCAGATTCCCAGCTGCAGTATAGACCCTGAGAACAGAAAATTTTGAATCCTGGAGACATCTCTGTATCTCAGACTTTTCCATTGACTGGAGAGTATGATCTGTTTGGTATGGAGCAGCTCTGTAGCCCAGCAGACAGAGCTGTAAATAGAGCCCCAGGGAACTAGACCACTCCAAACTGGTGCAGTTTTTGAACTGTGGGGATGAATCATCCAAATAACTTCCTTCAGGCAATACAGGAAGAAATGTCACTAACCATGTGAAAATTGAGACCATATGCTTCTAGAATGTTTTTTGAAGGGAGTATCCTTGACAAAGCTAGAGTAACTTCAAGGCTGATTCCCAGGTCAGACCACAGCAGAGCAGTCCCTCCTCTTGTGGAGCGAGGGACTCTTTCTTGACTTTGGTCATTATTTTCACTGCAGCCAGTATCTATTTTTCTGTATTACCTTGTGAATGCCTGCAAGTCCTTCAAGGCCAAGATAGAGCTTGTGTTTTGTTTGTTTGGGAGAGAGAAAAAAAAGCCAGAAAAAGCCAGATAGCCAGATGCCTGTGAACTGCCTCTGGCGTCTCCCATCTGTGTATGAAGGCAACTCCTCCACAGCAGCAGCAGCAGCAGCCTTTCCTTCCACTTGGCAGGTGTTGTCTGGACCAGAGCCATAGGTACAGGATCTATTTTCTGTTGAGTATGCAAAGGAGATGTGGTTGCCTGGCACAGCCTTGTACTGCAACAGCTGATCTGATAACACAGAGGTGCTGGCCTCTGTTCTCTGTGCTTCATTCTCTAAAGAAGCAGGGTGATCATTACTTTTTCTTTCCATGAGGAAGCTGTTGGATATAACCTGACACCTGAAGGGTTGGGGTTTTTTTTTCACTGTGCAATGAGGAATTTGGGATTCTTTCACATCCTGAAATGTGGCATTTTCCCCCTTGGGAGGCCTATCCTTCATCACGCAGCCCTCAGTGTGCCATTAATGCAGCCACATGGGCATGTGCCAAAGCCTGCCCAACGCTGTGACCTGATCACCCCACCATGAACAACCTTAACTACAGCACCCACATTTGCAGAGGGCATGCACCAATGGCTGGGAATCTGGGAGAAGTCAAAGTCAGCCCTAATAAGGCAAGGCAGCTAGTTTATTGCTAACCTGCTATTCCTACTGCAAGAAGCCCTGGAGCAGCAAAACCGCTCACTTCATGTATGTTCATTAGCAGCATGGATAAGAGCAGCATTGATTGCAGGCTATAATTAGATCTCTGGGACCTTTTTGGACTGGCTTTCTCTGGCATTGTGCTACTTTGAAAGGACTTCCAGTTTGTTTTCTGAATGGTTGGGATGGCATTTCCCTATTCAGCAGATTTGGGACCGTTTCTGTGTTCTCCATTGTGGCTCACAGAGCTCTCCCAACTTGGTGCCACAAGCTCCACAGCAAAGAATTAGCAAAAGCTCCATTGTTTGACCACTGCTGGTCCCTTGAGTTGTAGAGCTGGCCCGACTGCAGCTCTCTTCCTAGAACTGCATGGTCAACCTGCCAGACAGCCCTCCCTGCTTCTCTTAGCTTGCCAAGATGTAGTTTTGTGAGTACCTTCCTCCAGTGATGACTCCGATTCTCCTTGGAATCACTTTCTTAGCATGTTCTGTGCAGCCAGCCTAGAGCATTCCCAGAGGAAATGGATGCACCAAGCCAGCACTAAGCACGTACTCGGGGCATGGTGACCTTTGTGGAAATTATTACTTCTCTCTTGGAATGCTGGAAAACAGCCTCAGCATCCACTGTGTGAAAAACAGGAGAGAAAGAGTCAAGGGAGAGATGCATAGCATGAAGGACTGGAGTTGAAATATTGACAGTCCATGATGTGGCGAACAGGACCCAAGGGTGTTCTCTGCTTGTGGTTTCCCCTCCAAACACTGGTGTGCTGGAGACAACCATTAAGCACAGCCCCGTGGTGGGCGTCTTTGCCATGTTCACAGACTGTTCCTGTACCTTTCCATGCACTGCCCACTCAGCAGCTGGCAGGCAGGGCAGAGGTGCTGGCAGCCCATCTGGGATTACGAAGCCAGAGGCAAACATGCACACACCAGAGCTTGGCTGACCTATGTGCTGAAGGAGGGTATCTGAGGAAGGAAGTTCATACCTCTGGTTTTGAACAAAATACATCTGGTCCAGGTAGCTTGGTTTGCAAACTGCAGTTTCAGATGCAAATTGAGCTCTGGGTGGAAGCCCAGGGAGACAAGAGGCCTCAAACTGACAACCTTTGGGATAACAAAAGGCACAAACTTGGGGAGGGGAGTGTGGGCAGGAAGCCAGGTGAATGGACACTTGAGAGACACAGCAGGAACTGGGAACTGCTGACCTTTTTTATAACAAAGGAGATGAAGAGGGAGAGAGGGGGCTAGGAGCAGGGACTCAGGAGGAAGAGCAAGACTTATGTGCAGGTAGATTGTGAGGGTATAAAAGTGCAGAGGTTCCACTCTTGGGCCCTCTTTGGAGGAACCAGCTCCAGGTGTTTCTGTGTTACTGTGCCATGAGTAAATGGCTTTATGGAATGAGATACCTGAGACTCTGCTGTGGGAAACCTGGGATCGAGCCGGTAAGGAAGCCTGGTCTGACTCTGTGTGAGTGGGGTGTGCAGGGAGGCAGGTGGGGCACTGGAGCCATCCGCAGTGAAAGGGCTTCGGTCCCAGCAGTCTGGCCTTGGGAGCGTGACTCTTGAGAGCCTCCTGAATGGTTCAGACTGGGAATTTTCCTTAACACCCAAGGCCAAACTGACTGAGATTAAAGCATATTTAAAGAGAGTGGCCCTCTCTTTGAGGACAGAAATTCTACCAGCACAAGACATTTTGGAGGACATTTTGAAAGACTGACCCTCTTCAGTCTTTCTGCCTTCTCATCGGAGACTTGTTGACCTCATGCTGATGTGTGACCTGAACCAGAAATAAGTGCCTGCCTCTTCGCAGTACCTTCACGCAGCAGTGCAAACTCTGATCCACCCAATGCAAGTTAACTGTGCTATTTTCTGTAGTGTCAACACAAGTTTTATCTATTGTTTATTCTTCAAACCTCTGCAAATCATTTGAAATAAGTTTATCTTTATGCCATAGCCTCCCCTTCCCTTCTCCCTCTATTCCCTGATCTTAAACTGCTGTTCTACTAGTTTAAAGCTAAAGCAGTTTGATTTTAAAGCTCTGCTCTAACAAATGACTTTGTGAAACTATTTGCTTACGTTTTAGATTTGTTCTCTGTGTGAGATCTAAGCCAGATCTGCTGAGGTTAGTGGCTCTCACAGGGGTTTATTGCCTGTTACTCCTCTGAACCGAGGAAGAACCAGTCCAGCAAAGGCAGCAGGTGTTTTATTCTGGTGTTTTTTTAATGACCTATATCAGCTGTTCACGTGCAAACCACAGCGTCTAGCCACAAGGTCAGCACTGGCAGAACACAACTGCGCTGGACCTGAGAAACTTTTTGATAAGCAAGGGGTGACAAAGAAATTCCAAGTGTAAGTTTCAGAGCCCAGCACAGGGTCTGACCCAGCTCATGCTGCTGATTAGTAGCCAAAAATGTAGCCAGCAGAGACAGAGGCTCTCTCTGCCAAGACAGCCATAGGTTTTCAGCAAATCGGTCTGGCAGGAGGAAGGGATGGCCACATCCATTTTGTTCCAATGCATTTGAGAAGGCAATGCTTAGTTTGCACTGGAGCCAAAGTCCATTAGTTTAGCAACAAAAGCCGGCAGACTTTCTAATGTAACCTGATACCACTATTTAATGTCAACTGTGTCAATTATTAACAGAGTTCCACCCAGTGCCTTATCACTGGGATACTGGAAGAATTTACTTCCAAGGGCAGGTTTGATATCCCTTGCCCAACCTCAGTTTTATCATTCCCCCCAATACCTTAGCCTTACTTACACTTTTAAATTGTCGAGCATGATGTGGCTTACTGCCCTTCCATGAAAAGTAGAATGAGGGGAAGAAGGTCATTTTCTATTGGTGTAGTTTGCACTGAAAATGCACACACCTAAAAAGAAATTGAGGACACTTTTAAAGGACACTCAGGCAGGGGTATATTTACAAGGTAAAGACAAATCCTTTTCTTGTCTTTACAAGGTAAAGACAATCCTTTCTTTCTGAGACAGTAACTCAGATTGTCTCTGCCTTTCCAGGGCCACTCTCTCACACTATCTCCTCCTTGTCCTGCTCTCCTGTGGCAATCTTCCTGATAGAAATACCCAGTTCAACTCTTCCATTCCACTCCTGGTCTCCTCTCCCTGCCTTGGTTTCTCTCTGGAAACCCATTGCTGCTGGAGGAGCACATCATACCCCTCTCATTTCTACTGGGGCAAACCATGCCCTAAGTTGCTCCTGAGATGTCCACAGCTAAGTGGTACCCAAACATCCGGGTGCTCCTGCTGCCGTGCAGGCTGAGCAGCAAACCATGCCCTGACGTGAGAAACGTGACAGCCATGCTGCTCAAGGGCCTGGCTTCTCACCCAATAATTGGCTTGAAGAAGGATAAAAAATTGTTTGCAAGAATATCATGGAGAGACATCAGGACATGGTTATTAATAACAGGCAAGACATAACCTGCAGGCCACATGTCACAAGGCTGCGTGGTGAGGCCATCATGTGGGATGTGCAACACAAAGTGCCTTCATCGAGAGGCAAACCTAACCCTCACTGCTGTGGACCTGCACCTGCTCAACCTTTACATTGATATCCTGCTGCTTTGTGGGGTTGTCAGGCTGGCAGCCTGCCTGCCTGACCCCTGTGTCTGCTAAATTGGGGAAGTCCCTCTATCCTCAGGACTGCAGATCCAGGTGCCTTTTCCCCAGAATATACTGCATTTATTTGTGGCACTTCAAGAATTTTCCTTTCTCTGTTTTCTGGCCAGCTTCCTAATTTTTCCAGGCAACCTGAGTTATTATTTCACACCATGTTCAAAATCCTAAAAAGTTACTTGAGGTGCGTGTGCTCACTTGCCATTGAGATACACATCTCAAACTCCCCTTTACACAACCCTCACTTTTGTACACAGACCACAGCTTTCTTTCCATGGGATATGCTATCCAGCACCTCAGGGGTCTCTGGTGATGTACCACTCCTCACAAATCATTCCCCCATGGAGGTCAAGTGTCTCCCTGAACTGCCAGCTCTGTGCTGGCTCCCACTTTACAGCAGTGAAAACAGATTTCTTAATTTCATTGTGTTACTAAAAAGTGAAATTATTTCACAGTATTTGCAAACTACCCTTCTTCCCAGATTTAACCATGATCAAGTAAGGAAGGAAGATGATATTCTAGTTTCATTTACTTGAAGAAGTGTTTGCCATGCAGCTAAAGAGTAGAACATGGCCACAGTTAAACAAGAACAGGGTATATCTATGGCCAGACTTCCTACAGGACCAAAAAAATCTTCCTGGACAGACAACCTCTTACTTTCCATGGGGTAGCTCCCAAGAAAGGCCCACCTGCCCATGTGGAAATCATCTTCCAGGACAGCTTCCTGTACTGAGGACAGCCTCAAGGGTGACTCCATCTACATTTCCACCCTGATGAGACAAGATGCCCTGCATAGGGCACAGTTAAACATCTGCTCTTTTATGGAGAGGACATGGAGAGTGGCCAGTGGTCTGGGAGGGACTGGCAGTCATGCTGAGGGACAGAAAAGACAGCCTAGGAGAGGCCAGAGACAGCAATGGATAAGGGAAGGATTCTCCTTGGTGGCTTTGCTCTCCCCTCATGCCACTTCTCATAGACAATCACCAAGAGAGCAGTGGTGGGTTGGTGTGAGGGTGTTCTTGTGGGCTGCTGGAGGAAGAAGGGACCTGGAGAAATAGCCCCAAGGCCAAGAAGGCAAGTAGAGATGATCCAGCACCAAAAAATGGGAATTATGGGAGACTAAGGCTGAAGGAAATGGAAGTGAGAGGCCTTTTATGTTTCCACTGTGTGCCTTCACAAGTCTGAGGAAGGACAGTAGAGTTCCCCAGGCTCACCAAGGCTATCCTGTGCCACCATAGTGCTCCACATCAGAGGAGAGTGAGGAACTAGGGAGAGGTCACTCCTCTCCCCAAGACATAGCAGCAGCCACAGACAAGGATGCCTCAAGGTGAGACAAGCTGCACATTTCTCACCTAACTAGCAAGCAGCACTGTCCATTAGATTCCCTCAAGGAAATGAGAAGAAATATGTGTGTCACACCCTGACCAGAAGCCAGCCAGCACCTCTCAGTCACACCAGCTCTCATAGAACTGCAAAGCAACCCTGGGGCTTAGCTGAGCCAAACCCTGCTGCACCAAATTATTTTAGTAAAGCATATGCAACTCTAAGTCAGAAGGCCCACAGGAAACACCCAATCAGAGACATAAAGTGTCCCCAAAGTTGCTTGTAGGGTGGGTTAAGAAGTATTTTCTTAGGTGGCCATGAATAACTGTCTAAACACAGGGTAGCAGAATCAGCTATGGTTTTGTTGGAGCTAGTTTTTGCCTTTTTTGAGGAACAAATTCTCCCCAGGAATTAATATTAAGTCCCTTAGGACCAGGGTTTTCATGGAAAGAAAACCTGGGCCAAGGAATGGGTTGGTTAAGAGGAAAAATATAATATTTAAAAGGCCAAATATCAAGTGTTTGAAAAGGGCATGATGAAACATGGATAAATCCAACCCAAAGTATCCCTTAGCCTTGATTCACATTCTGTTTGAGCCTCCATCCTGGTTTGGGATGAGGAAAGAATAAAAACATTGCCACATTTTCGTGGCACATACAATCCTCTCCCTGCAAGAATGTTTGAATTCATCATGAGAGAGGCCTGCAGGCTTGCAGGCAGCAGTGTCTGCCTATGGCACAGCTATGGCTTTCTTCTCACTGAAACAAACCCAGTCACTCAACTTATGTCTTTCATTCATTCTTCAGGGAGTTTTTTAGCCAAAAAGAAGGATTAGTATGGAAAAAATGTTTCTGTGGGTACTGCGTTGGAGTCCGCATCTTCCTTGACTCATAGGGTTGGCAGAGCAAACCCTGGACCCATGCCTTGGAGTCTTTAAAATCCCATTGGAACTCAGGCCCTGCTGTCTGGAAAGGCTCCCTGCCAGGCTCCAAGCCTGCTGCTTCTTACCCAGGCCAGGGTTATTACTGCCTGTTGGCTCCAAACCCTTTCCCTGGTGAGAGCAGTCATATTTTCCACAGCTGCTGTTTAAGTCCCCTTTGCTCATTTAACCCTCACACTAGAGACAGCTGTGGACTCACAAGATACCTGTCCTCTCCCTTGGTGTGAATCCCCCTGAGGGAGATGGGGAGAAGACAGCCCTCCTTCCCACTGCCTCCATGGCAGGGTAACGTGGGCATGTGCCAGTATTCCTCTCTCTGAGATGAAAAAGGACAGAGCCCATTGCAGACACAGAATGCATGAGCCAGCCATCCCACCATTCTCCTGCCTCCAGCAGTGTCAGATCAGTGATGCTGTTAAAGCACCAAAACCACGATCTTGCATGAAAGTACCCTACACAGATTCACAGGCCTTCACTATCAGAACTGATCCCAGGAAGTCCAGCAGCGATCAGTGCTGAGACCCAGAGATGGGAGAAGCATGGGAAGGGAAGGGAGATGAGGTTTCCCAAGAAGCAAGGAAGGAATGGCATCTTTCTTCAGTGAGTTCATGAGGTTGAGGTGGCAGCTTACAAAGACAGGCAAGGACACGCAGTGCTGGGCCTTGGTATGGAGGATCTGTTCCACGAGCTCCCCGGGCACAGGGGTGAGGCTGACAGATCAGTTATTCCCAGGCTCCTCCTTTCTACCCTTTCTAAAGATGGGTGCAAGGTTCCCCTTTTCCAGTCACCTGGGACTTCAGCTGCCTGCCATGACCTGTGGCAGGCAGATCGAGAAGTCAGTGAGGTTCACAGCAGCCTTTGCACAAATGGTTTATTGCAGACAGGACGAAGGTCAGACAGGAGACAGAGAAGAGAGAAGTCTGGACAACTGCCCAAGACCACTGAGGAGCAGTCTCACTGGGAAAGATCAGTCCTACAAAGCGCCAAGGCCCAGCACTGCTTCTCTGGGTTTGCTGTTGCAGAAAGAGGTGTGTGACAGTCTCCCAGCCCAGCTCATGCTGATGGACCTGATTGTGACCGCAGAGGAATGCTGCAAAGCAAAGGCATTCATAAGACGTGAAGGCTATGGTGAACATTTTGGTGATCATCACCACGTTTTAAGCCTGCTGGCAATGTTTTCAGATTTGGCATTGTCCCCATGAAGTCGTCTAATGAGCCTGTGCTGGAGTGAGAATCTCACTATCTTCCATATAGGGAATCAAACTTTGTGACACTCCCTTGCTCTCCTGCCCCTGCATTTCTAAATCCTTTTTAAAAACAAGATGTCTCTGAGTTCAGACTCCCTTAGCGAAAGCCACATGAACTGTTGCTATCCAAAACAGTGTGTTTGAATTGTGTACACTGAAAGACTGTAAAACTGGAATCAAAAAGACAGTCACCTCAGGAATGATAAAAGTGGCTGCAAAACTACTCCCTCTTCATTTCTGTTGCCTTCTCAACTAGTGCCTGCCAAAGAAGACAAATGCTTTTTAATTATTCATTCCTCAGAGTTTCTAAGTAAACTAATACCAAGCTAGCTGAAGTCTGACATACTTGGTTTTATTTTTTATTATGTTTTTAAACAAGCACAATACATTTCCTTCAAAAAGCATCCTTGCTGTGCAAAAGAGCAAAAGCCAGCAGTCAGTGTTTAATTGAGTTCCTCTATGTTTGGCTTACGTGCACTTTAGGAGACTGACAGAAGTATGCAAACATGGGAACAGGGCCAGCTTTTGCAAAGTTAACGAGAAAAAACCCCACAGTCACTGCTTCCGCAGAAGCACAGCCTCCCATGAACTGATCCTTACACAACCAACAAAGGGAAGAGAAAAACATGCAGCACAGTCATTTGTGCTGAGCTCTCCTTCCCTTCTCCCTCCAGCAGCACAGGGACATTGGGTCTGGGTAGTTTTTTAGTCCACAATGCTGTGAGATGGTTTGTTCAACTCTCCTGTGCCTGTCTGTAGTCTTTGTGTCAGTCAGATCTGCCTTGGTCCAGCATTGCTCCTGGGAATGTCAGAAGTCTGCAGGAAGGTGATAACCAGAAGCAGAAAATACCTACGAAACTTCTCCAGGCAAAAATAAAGGCTGAGCATACCAATAGTGGGAATTCTCCTCCAGGGACATCACACTCCATGAAGCTTGGTGCAGGATCACTGGTGGTGAGAGATTCCCTGTTGCTCTGGCTCCTGAGAGCAGAGAAGCCAGACTGGAAGTGCAGAGATCAAAGATATTTGTGTTGCTCCAAACACAAACACTTGGCAAATCCAATGGCCAACAGCTTTCAGCCCCCTCCCAGGAAGAGGGCAGGAGAGGAAATCTCAGTGCCAAATCTGAGATGACATGACCACGTGCCAGAGCCCCACAGAGGTGAGCAGAGGTGAGAACTGGCTATTGACTCCACAGGCAAGCACAGCAGTGTGGGACACAGCTAGGCTGCTCTGGTCAGGCCCTTGTCCACCACAGGGCACCAGGCTTGCACAGGAGGCTCCCGAGAAGGAGTCCCTGTGCAGCTGACAGTGTGTCCGAGCTGTAAAACCAGCTACTTCCCTCTGGCAGAATAAATGTTCTCCACTCTCAGCTCTGAGCTCTTGAGCAAGGAGACCTTGCTGTTTCCCCACTCAGAGACCTTTTTTGTGTTGCTGTGAGGGTGAGCTAAGGACAGACAACCTTGCAGTCCAACATGTGGCTATGAGCTGACCATGTAAAGCAGGATTCAGTATGAGCACAACTTGTCAGCAACTGGAAGGACTTCTCAAGCAGAAAAAGGCACTCAAAAGAGTTCAAAAATATCCAGAGCCCTACAGCCTTGGGTGGCAACACCAAGAAAAGAAATTCCAAAGAGAAGATTTACTACTGGACAAACACAGACAAGGGACTGGCCCTGAATTTCTCAACAACTCTGAAACTCAAAGCTTCCTTCTCAGATGTGGTTTTCTATTATGCACAATTCTTAAACAGAGTTTTCAGAAGTACAAGCAGAAACTATTGCAGTTTCTTACTGGCTTAAGTGACTGCCAGCATGGTGAAAATGCCTACAGTGGCACAAGCATCCAGTGGGATCTATTTTCTGGAGGTTGCTGACTTTAGATGTATCAGTGCTTTTCATCTCCCATTGCTAGTTGTGCTTGCATCTCTGTGAAAGATTGCTGAACTTACTCGGCCAGCAATTTGCTGCAGTTAGATCTGCTGCAGTTAGATTTGCTGCAGTTAGATCCGTCCTAAAAAAAGGACACCTGAATAAGCGATGACTTTTCTCAAGGTGAGATCCTCATTTCCCCAGTGACATTTCCAGTTATTTGACATCTTGAGTAATACAAAATACGTGAATTTATCCTCAGCTGATTCTTGCAAAGTAAACAAGCCAGAACACAATGCTGCTACCAAATTGCCACATCACAGGGGGCTGCAAATATCTGAAAATTGAAATAAAGTGCAAGGTAAACATGACTTCAATACTTTCTGATATTTCCTTGCTAGAGACCAAAAGACTTCCTCCATATTAGAATTCTCTGTTATAGCAGGCCACAGACAAATCAACAATCTGTGGTATCAAACATTAGCAAGTTGTAAAAGAACCTAGGGCTGGGAGAAAAAAGCACTAGCAACTTGGAAAAAATGCTGAAGCTTTTTTAGGAATTCCAGGAAATGCTAAAACTTGAAACTGCCCTGAGCATTTCAAGTAATGCATATGGCTACAGGCACCTTCCTGCTCTTTCTGGAGAACTGGCTACTAGCACTTCCATGACTTGGAAGCCATTGGTCCTGCTCACCTCCAAGTCCTTATTGATTTGCCTTGGGAATGTACTTGGAGTCATCTTGGACACCTAAGAAAGGGCCAGATCTAGACAGTGAACAAAACTGTGAAGTTCTACATCCTGCCTTGACTCTTTCCTCAGTCCTGCCTCTCTCTGAGCACATTCAGACCCGTCTTGCCTGACAGGACACTTCCCCTAGCACTGAGCTCAGATGAACGTTGAGTAAAAGATGAGAGCAGCATTATTGCCCCACACCCTGCCTCTCCCCATGGTCATGGCTCAGAAGAAAGGCATGTCTCTCCATCACACATGCACTTATAACAGAAACCACCCTGTCCAAGGACTGTTCCTGCCTTACCAGTAAGGACTGTGGTTTTCTGCCAGCTTGTATTTTTGGAGGCTGTTTACACATAACGACTGCTCAGATCACTCCAGTTTGTTGGCATATTTTTTCTGAAGGTCCTCAAACTGGACACTGTTCTTCTGAAACAAAGCTACAAACACCAAGCAGATGGAAACCAACCATCTCCTTCACTCCTGTCAAGTGGGTGGGACCTCATCAGGAGAAATCATCCCTGAAGGCAAAAAACATATAGCTCTAGAATATTAAGGATACTTTTTGTCCTGTCCAAAAACCAGAGTGAAGCTGTATAAACACCACCAGGAATTGTACTTAGAGATGTGACAAGCTCTGCAGAAAGCGGGGCAACAGCTGGGAGAGAGGGTGTACTTGTGGACACTGAATCCATGGTAACATGGACTATAGGAAAGGCTTAGTCAGTGACAAATATGCATCTGGGTTTAAGATTTATGCTATAATTACATTTGCATACTGTTTATTCAGAAGTCCTTTTCTTTTACATCTTGTGCAAGTTTGTTTTCTGAGTCCCTTAGCATTCGCTGAAGAATCCTTTTTATATTGAGCCTGCTAGTTTTGGGGTTAAGAGGAACTGGAATGAATCCTATAGTATTATATACAGAGGGTGTCCTACAGTCATCTGAAAAAGGAAAAGAGAAAGGAGGTGCTGAAGAAACCTTGAGGTGATCCAGAGTCCAAGAAGTAGGTGTCAGCTAAGATCTCAGGAGTGAATATCACCACCAGTGGAAAGACGGCATTAGGAAGAAAAATTGCTGAACTCCAGGAAGGTGTATCAGATGCCCAGCTGCAGCCAGCATCCATCCCCTCACCTCCAGTCTCCTCTAAAACAATATTGGCTGCTTTACTAGTTTGGTATTAGCAAGGTGATGAAAGAATTTGTGCCCGATTTGCCAGGTAAAAAGGGAAAGAGTTTGCAGTGATGCTGTCACACAAGGTCAAAGCCACCTGTGAAATAGGGCAGGCCCCAGGCCAAACATGGAGACAAGTCCATAATAGCATTAGCTGCCAAATTTGGAAAGTCTTTGACTGCAGCACTATTATCTAAATTTAGGGTAGCAGGACTGGTTGAATTATTCATTGCAAGCAAAGTCTCTGGCAAACTTTAGCCCTGCAACCTGTTCACAGGTCTGTTTACAGATGTCTGTTACACAGAACAGTATGAACTGTTAATGCAAAACACATTTTAGTCTGGTAGCTGTCTGCCAGTCTTTTACTTCTGTAACTCCCTGCCCCATGGGTTGTGCCAAGGGTCGTATCCCTGCTCCCTCCAGTATCTGTAAATCCTACCTGTGGGCAAAAGAGAGATACAGCCCATAGGGAGGAGTAGGATTCTGCCTGTAAAGCACATGGGTAGATCTCACCACGGTTTTTGCAGATGCTTATGCATGGTATTTGCTTGTATCCACTCTGCATTCTTTCTTGTTCTCCTCTGTGAGACCATCTCTTTCTCTGTTGGGAATTTTTCACCTGTCTGAGGCACCAGACTGATGACAGTGTGGAGAGTCCATTGTTAGATGCACTTTTCTTACTGCTGTCCCTTACTTGTTCTCTTACTCCTATTTGCAGCCAGCCCTCTGTCCTTTCTGCCTTCAACCATCTCACAGTCATTTCCAGTTCTCCTGGCTAAATAATTAAAACAGAGCACTTCCATGCCTGTGGAAGAGGCTAGTGCTGTGCTACTAGTGTCACAAGCACATCCCTTTGAGGCCTTGCCCTATGTTTTCCAGAGGCAGGACTCTGTTGCCAGGAACAGTCTTTAGTGCAGAAAAACTGCTTTTTGAGAACAATGATAGACGAAGCTGAAGGCAGCCCGGAAAGACTGGCTGCCCCAAGATTACAAAGGGAAAAACAAATTCCACAAATTCTATTTTTTTCCTTCCATTTTTGGAGGGCATTCTTTTGCAGGGGAAGGACAGTTCTCTCGACAACCCCTCTCACCTGTAATCAGCTGTGTCTCAGTCTTGCAAGGCTGGGTTCACTGCCCAGAGCTCTGGTCTACTTCACTTGTTTTCATGCAGTTGCTCAGAAATTAGCTCTGTCCTGCCCATGCAGGATGTACCTTTTCATGTTCCACCAGGAGAGACAATAGTCTCAGTCTTTGTGGTTTTTTGCAGACAGCCACAAAGGTACTTTGGCAGGCTAAAGTTGCCCTGAGAGGGAGTCATACTTAACCCTGAAAGTATGAAAACCAGGCATTCCAAGTCAGACTGAAGAAGAATCTTCAATCTAAGAATCTGAAAAGCTGAAATCTCTTCATCCCAGCTTAAACACTAGCACAAAACCACAATCAAAAAATAAGCACCGCACTTTTCTCACTTCAGCAAGTGCTTCAAACTCTTCCCAACTTTGAGTCAGTTCAAGACTTTCTAAAGGCCAAAGGCTAAGCACCCTGACCTTTAATTGAGGACTCTGCTAAGTAATTGACTTCCAGATCAGCTCCTTCACCACCCCTGTGCAAAGTGCAAAGTATAGTAGAACATGATTCCAACCTTAGCAATTGAAGAGCACTTGTCACTATTAATTGTCACCGAAGTACAGAAACAAAACCCCTAATTCCAGATCTAGCTGTCTTCCTCCCATGCATTTTGGCTGGTGAGTGAGCTGAAGAGAAACACATCCCCATTTCCCAAAACCTTTGATGTCTGGGAGATCCCGCCTGGGCCTCACAACTGCAATCCCTCTTCTGGCTACCTGAACTCCCCGTCTCTTGATTGAAGGTTCTGTGGCAGCTTGGATGCTGCACAACACAAGCACTAGCACAGTTTCCACCTCCCAGATAAGTTATATAAAGAGGCAGCAAAGACCAGTAGGACAGTTCATCCTCTGGCAGTACCTGCCTCTTCCTGTTCAGCTGCCTGGGCCATGGGATTGCTCCAGGGATGCCGTTCCAGTGCCCACACACAGGCATGAGCAGTAGCACTACTGGGAATGTCTCAGGCCTCCAGGCTGGCCTCCAGCAGCTGCTTCAGAAGACAGGAGGTCCTGCAGGTCCCACATGATTTGTGCAGACAGCTCAGATACCAGAGGGCACCAGACACCTATGTTTAGGTAGCTAAATCTTCCCCCTAGCAGGCCCTACAGGTCTAATTCTTAAAGAGCCTAAGATAGAGGGACTTACATGTTGTTTGTGCCAAGCTATTCTGGAACAGGAAGAAATAAAGTGGAATTGGAACGGGACTAGATTGAAAGCTATAACTGCGGCAAATCCAGTTTCCAAGTGACAACCATTTCTAATCAACAGGCATCCTTCTGTCTTCTTGAGAAAACAACTTCATAGCTGGTCTCCATTTACCATTAAACTCTGCTGAAAATGCAGGCTCCATCATATTTCTGCGCACCGTATCTGGAAAGACTCACAGACTCCTTTTCCATTTCAAAGCTGTACCCTTCAGAGTGGACCAACAGAACTGTTTTGCAGTAGGACACTACAGTCCTCTGCCATCTTTTGAGTTTTCCCTCAAGATAATAGATTCTGGAAGGATGGTTCCAAGCACAGCCGGATTTCCCACTGTATTGTGTGGCATCTGTACAATCCAGTAAGTCATCAGTGCCTTTGCAGCATCTTAAATGGCTCAGATACCCTGCAAGCCAAGACTTTGTCTGCATATATGCTCCCACAACCGTTTTCATGCTCTCATGAAGCCAAAATAAACAACATGGATTGGTAGAGGATCTTGGCATAATTATAATCTTGTCCTAGCTCTGTGGATCATTAGGATATAGTCACTGTCTTTTGTCTCTTTATCTCAACAACTAATGTGCCAATCCCATTACTTTATTATCCAACCAGCATGTTTTTATGCCTTGAGATTTCAGATTTGACTTATCAGGGTTTAGGCTGTCTGTTGTTCGTTCCATGTAGGTATTCTTGGAAGTGTTCAAAGTGGGTCTTTGAGAAACCTGATCTAGTGGAAAGTGTCCCCGTCCATGTCAGAGGAGCTGAAACTAGATGATCTTTAAGGCTCTTTCCAATCCAAACAATTCTAGGATTTTATGAGCTAGGTGTGCTAATTTTGATGATGACCTGGTAACACATGTGCCATCAGCACCTGTCATTGTCAGACACCTCTAATTATTTCTTTCTGATGATTCTAGACATTTCTTTTCCATTCATGTCAATGTGTCTTCCACTAATCTTTAAAACTCCTGGCAGCATAAGAGGGTTGAAGAGCAATTGGTGATGTTCTTTGCAGTCATCACAAACATAGTCCAGAGAGTCTTATGTTGTCAGCTGAAGTGACTGCGGGTACTCAGAGCTCTTGGAAGTCTCAGTGCTAGAGACAGAGCAGACTGCAATGCCCCATTGCTCAGGAAAGCATTTGCAGAAGACATATCCTGCCTGTCCAGAGAGCATATGCAGAGCCAGATTTGGAGACCAGGAGCTTGTGTGGAATTCTCTCAGGCAAGGGAATTCAAGCTGTCTTCAAGGGCTCAGCCAAAATTATGACAGCAGTGGCACAGCTTCTTCCTCCGGTGGAAACGTACACTAAAATGTTGTCTACAGAAAAGAAAGAGTAGAGGGTTTAGGGAAGTCAGCAAGTGGGGAAGACAAGGCAGCTGGTTTCCATTTCCGGCACTTTCCTTAGTCATCGCATAAACTTGAAGTGCAGTTAATTCTATGCCTGGATTTCCTCTTTAGAACAGGGCTAGTAACTTTCCTATAAACCACAGTCAGTGTCAAAAAGTCACTACACTTGTCCATTTCCTTAAACCAAACGCAGGGCTCAACACAGGCTTTAGGAGGTTATGTGTCTGACAGAGAGGAGCTGCTTAACCATGGCAAGGTGCCATGGTCAGGACCACAGCACAGGGAAGCAGAGGAAGAAAGAGGTAAAACCAAAGGGAAGCTGTATCCCAGACATGCAGAGCAGCTGGTGCGGAGTGGAAAGTTTGACTAGAAAAGCAAAAGGGGGACAGAAAACAGACAGCTGTACTTCAAGTTATGTATGTTATAGACACAATCTGCCAAAAAACCCACAAGTGAACAGAGCAGTGGCTGTCTGCCAAGTTGAAAGTTAGGTGGTGTAGATAGAGGAACAGAGGTCAGCTAGAGTGCATAAATACATTTCACTCCACTCTACACATGCTCCAAAACTCAAAGATTGGGGGTGGGGGGAGCACTTTAAAAATTACAACTGTATATATATGGCTCCAGAGCACAAGGAACAGGCTGAACTGCAGGATGTGCTCAAGGAGGTTTTGCACAATTAAAAAAAATATTCTGCAGATGGCAGGAGGAACAGATGGAAATCTCCCCACAGCAATAGCCATGTGGCTGCAGCCACCAGCTCAGTTTTTAAGATGTGAAGATTTTTCATATTCAATATGAACACAGTGGGACGAGCTTCCTTTATACCCAGTGGCACACAGCGAAGATCCATGCTCTTCATCTCTTGGACACAAAAGCTGATGTTTCCACCTCAGAGTGTTTTGCTCACTGCCACAGCTACCAAGAGGATCTGTGGCCTCTTGATGCAGAAAGGCAGCTCTTCAATCTTGAGTATTACTACCTTGGTTCAAGACAGAAGTTTCATCCAGTATGACACATCTGCTACAATGTCTACGGAAATGTTTCATGCACGGACTAAATGAGCCAAGCACAGAGGAGTTAATTCACTCTCTGCCAAACCATGCCACTAAACAACAAAAACTCCCCTGTCTATGTCAGTCAGTATCCACCAAGGTGGGGCAGGTCTCTTGGCTGGAGGACAGTATGGCAGCATTTCCTTTTTCTACCTGAAAGGGAGCTAAATCATAGGCTTTTACAATGATTATGTTTTCGTGGTGAAAGAGCATTCTCTGGGGATCATTCATTTTGGAAGCCTTGACTTGCAGGCACATCACCATCTCTGAGACTGGAGTGGAAGAAAACTTCCTCCTGCTATGTTAAAATCATATGTAGACCTCTTCTTCTTCCCAATCCCTCAAATACAAAATTTTCAAGATTTTTAAAAGTTTAAAAATGCTGTTTTCCTTTTTCAAGGCCAACACAAAGTTTTCCATGCTGAAAGACTAATGACAGTCTATCAGAAACATCAAAGGCATTTGAACAGGTTTACTTGCAGAGTCTAGTAAAGCATCACACTACCTCCTCCACATGATGCTACAGGGAATCCAAAGCAGTTCTAGTGTGGAAACAAATACCAATCAGACAAATAAATACCCATCACACATCTAATTTAATTATCATGGGGTTTCAAAATGACCCTCTCCTTCCCATGATTTTTAATCTCTAATGGTGGCAGCATCTCCAGGGATGTGCATGTGATAGCATGCATGAATGAAAACACCATTACACCATGAGAATTTGCCACAAGCTGTTTGCTATGATGTGTGAAGGAAGCCAATAGATTCTCCATTTACTTACACTGTCTCCCCTCACTGTTGGTGGCTGCTAAATGGCTGCAGCAGCATTCAGGAGCCTCAGCACTGCACTCCACAACACCACACTCCACAGTAGTTCCTGACCTGATAAGGTTTCTGTAAGGCCTGTTCTGATAAGGTTTCTGTAAGACCTATTCATAACAGCAAGGTCAGCAGTGCAGACAGGATTACCGCAGAGAGTACAGCTGCTTCCAGACATGGTTTGTTAGAAAATCAGTACAGGCAGGGTCAGAGAAAGACTATTTCATGTATGCAAAACAAGCAAGAACAAGGAGTGAACCCGCAAATTTCAGAGAAGCTAGCCCCCAAAATCAGCAACTGTGAAGTTGTTGAGAAGGGTCCAAAGAAGAAACATGTCCACATGACTGCAGATTAATAGAGGGAAAACCAAAGCATCAGCATAGCTGAAGAAAACAGCTCCCAGAGATTTGCAGCACACCAACAGATAGGCTTTGCAGGCACCACCACAATTCCCTCCAATGCAGGAAGCCTGATTTCTGTTTCAGTTGTGCCATCCCAGGCTTCTCAGCTCAAATAAATGCTCCTTATCTTCAGGCCTGCCTGTTTACTGAAGTCTGCTGAGAGAAGCGTGACCCAGATTGTGCTTAAATACAGCCAAGCTCAGCACAGTAGCAGTCAGTCACCTTCTCTGGACATAGTGCTCAGCATCCCAAAGATCCTGTTGTCAAAGTTCAGCTGTATCAAACACTCAGACTGTATGGACAGGTAATATCTGGCCTAGATCATCTATTAAAATATCATTTTCCCCTTCTTTGTAGTCCTCCGTCATCTTAGTCCCTATATGCACAAATGGAAATGAATCACAAACATGGAAGTGTTTTCAAGTGAGCAAAGGAGGACACACTGAGTCTGACAGCTGGCTGCTACATCTGCCTCTAAATTACGTATAATCAGCTCTGCACAGAGCATAAATACTCAACTACTTATCAATTCAAGCTAGGAATTATTATGAAAGAAATTTTGCTCAGCATGGGAATGTCTGGGAAGGTGTTTCACGCTTCACAGCCCAGGTCCTGCATGCCATTCCAAACCTGAACACAACCACAATTAAGCAACTCCTGCTTATTGGGACATCTCTGGCTCATAGAGATCCATTTGGCTACATGTGCTTTTAAATATTAACATTGCTGAAACAGGGCACATAAACAAAGGAGATCAGAATCACCTGCAAGTACTTTACCAGTGCAAGACCACTACTACCATTCACTTCAACAGCAAAACCTCATAATTAGCACTAATTTAGCCAGGAAAGTAGGTAAAACCCCCGCCATGATATATCTGCAAGCAGCATCACAAGATTTACAATTAAGATGTGCAGTCATGACCACACCAAGTTAAGATCACAGGAGCAGGACACGGTGCTACCCATGGGCACTCCTGAACTGAGTGGCCACAGAGTAGACAGATGCCTGAGCCATGGAATCACATCCCTAATCAGAACACACCCAGAGGTCACCTCTGCCCTACAGAGATGTTCAAGGCTCGTCATTCACTCGAAAAAGACTTTTTTTCCATATGAGGCCACTTTAGTACAAAGCAGTCACACTCCTTTAGTTTAAAGCCAGTCAGCATTGGAGGCTGTGAATGGGAAAGGGCTGAACTAGAAGGAAGGCAAAACAGAAGCAACTGCTCAACCTCCAAAGCCTTGTCAGCAATCCATGCTTGCAGATCAGCACCCCATTTTCTGTTGGAGTGAGGTACTCTAGAACAAAATCTTAGCCTGCTCCCAACCTCCCACCACGGCTCTTCAGCTGAGGCCACAGCTCAGTACAAGGCAGAGCAGAAGTGTGTAGTGAGCGCACCTGGCTACCTCATGTATCTCCACCTGGGGAATCCTCGTGGTGAGCTGTCACTGCCACCCCAAGAGGCTGCCAAACACGAAGTCCTTGAAAGGAGGCTGGAAAGGTCTTGGTGGCAGCAGAATGATGTTCTATACATTTAGCCCGTTTCAAAAGCCTGCAGTCAGTAACTGGGTCTCCTCTACCCTCCACATGTAAGACTTCCAATTTCTGTATAAAGGCCCTGTTGCTTGGTATTAGAAAGAACATACACAGATCTTACCTGGCAGAAACTCCTCTCCAGAAGAGACAAACATTAATTAGTGGAAGAAAAGGGGAAAAGGAGGAATGAAAAACAGCCATGGGAAGTGTGGGGTGAGACAAATGAGTGAAAAAACACTGCTTTCTCCAGGTCACTGAAGAGCAGTCAAGGGCTGCAGTGAAACACCAAGAGCTCTCCAAGGGCATGAGAACATAAGGTGAAATGAGGTTTTTACTTATTTCCACTGCTGAGAACAGCCCCCTCCTCACTGCAATGGTAATTTCCAACAAAATATGGAAACGACTACCTTGTTAGACCAAATTATTAAATTACCTTACTATCAAACAAGCCCAGGCAAAAGCAGTTTCTGTGGACAGCTGACCTGCTGGGAGTGGCCCCTGCAGCCACACCTCACAAGGAGTTAATGCAATGTTACAAATTGTTGTACCTCTTTCCCATTTGCTCAGGCATTTGCCCACTGAGACAGAGAAGCTATTGCTCTATCTTGAGAAAACTTTTTTCCTAACATAACCCAAAGATTCTGTGAATCCATCTCACATTCATATAAATATATATTAAGACGTCTATGTGAAAGCACTCATGTTGAAATCTGTCTGCAATCCTTTGTTTAAAGTTGCTACTGTTCCACAAATGCTGTCTGCAGTAGTAGAATTGTTTAAGTACAGCTCCCAAAATGTGAAATAAAAAGCAACAACAGAACAAAGCCTCTAACTCAATCAACAAGGCAATCATTGTCTGCATGCTTTTTTCTGCATAAAAAAGAGACTGGATTGTTTTTTACATAGTTGTCAAATAATTTTTCCAGCATGGGAAGACTCCTCTAATAAATTAAAATACTCATTACAGCAGGTGATGTCAGCAAGCTTCTTTGGATGAACAAATGAGACCAACCTGAAAGAACGGTTTGGCTGAACATGAGCATCACCAGTAAAATCACCAAACCATTTTTTTTCTCAAGTGCCTCCTTCCCCTGTGGTATGAAGTATCCAGGAAAATTTATATCATTACTTAGTGTTGTGAACTAGTCACATGCATGGGATTTAAGCCACCCAGCTATGGCAATGTCGCTGGTCCACTAAAGAAGACAAATCATGAGCTGAGCTCATGCCAGGACCGTTGAAATTATCTCACACTTTACTGACAAAATTCAGTACCTGACATGTTTAAAAATACGCAATTATTTTAATAAGTTTGTTTACATTTCAAACAAATCAGCAAACATTGTTAGAATTATTTTCATCTCAAAATCACAGAATAAAATATTCTGTGAAAATACTTACAGCTTATAGTTTGACATAAATCCAACAGATAAATTAGTATCTGGAATGATTCCACTGATTTCTGCAGCTCGCTGACAAAAAAAATCTCAACCTACTTAAGCAGTAAACAGAAAACAATTATTATTTAACCCTTATCTCAAAATATCTTTTTGAAGTTACTTAGCAAAAATAAACAACTCTGTACTTAAAATAAATGATGTTCAATTACAACAGCTCTTATGCAACCTGTAGTATAATCTGTAACAAATAAAAGTTTCTCATTTGACTGTGAGCCTGCTTCCAGAGCTGTAAATAATGACTGGTGATAAAGTCTGTGGCTGCCACCATGCCCAGGGGAGATCTGCTGAACTAAACTCAATTTCTTCACAGAAACTTGCACAACAGTAACTCAGACAAAAAAAAAAAAGCAAATTATCATGGTACTTCAGAAAAAGAGGACACTACACTTTTCACTACAGTGAAAAGCATGTATGTAAGGATTTGTACAAAATATGAGCTGACAGATGAATGGTATTATAGGGGAAGGCATATCAGAGATTTGTATTTTATCTTGTGAGAATCTATTAAATATGGCTACAAAATGAAAAACAACTGTAAAGTTCAACTAAGCACTACAACAGAACAACTCTCTATTTTCAGGGAAAAAAACCCCATAAAACCAAAAAAACATCATTCTGAAGCAGTTATGACTGTCCAAATCTGTGACTCAAGAAAGAAATCATATGAAGCAATTGAGAATTGACTGATACATCTCCCTCCTGCATGAATTTAAAATGGAAGTTTTCACAGTTCCATTGATGTGGTTTAACAGTCAGAACAGCAAAGCAGGGCTAGGAGGAGTTTGATTAGTCAGTCAGTGGTCTTAACAAAGTTTATTAATTGGTTATTTTGTGTCCTGAATGGTGGTAAAAAGGTTGAATTGTAATACAGGGATAAAAGATTAAATTTTTTTTAATTAAAAGCAACCAAAATCCATTATTCCACTTTTCAGAACAAGCCATTGAAACACAAAGTTGATCACATTAATGGTGCACTTTCTAACAGCCTATGGAGACAAAGCAAATTAATACTCTGGCCTCTTCTGGATATCATCTCATCTGAGGCCTGGGGAGAAGGCAGTAATTAGCTGTGGCCTTTAATAATAAAATTATATTAATCTTCCAGTGTTAGATTTTGTAATAAAGGCATAGCTTCATGGTGGCAGAAGCACAGCAAGATACCAAAAATAGCTGAACACATCTTTAGCCATGAATGAGAAGCTTCCTGTTTTGTTTTATGTAATAATCACAGAGCATGAAATTTTGACAACCTGGCATTTTTTGAACTTACTTTTAGTTCACTCACTTTTAAGACCAAATGGCTGATGGCGTCTGAGACCAAAATTAAATGAAAGGCAGCTGTGCAAGGATAGTAGATGGAATCGTTAAAGTGAAAATCTGAAGAACCTTCTGTTTGGAAACAAAGGTTAGAAATATACCATCATACTACATTAATGAATTTTTTATTCAACACCCAGCTCTTCCACTTAATAGGAAAGCAGACAAACATATCCATTAAAGAAGATCCCCAAACAACAGAGTACTCCTCTACTACTTTAGAACTGATGAATGCGCTCCCATTTCTCCTAGACTCTGTAAAAAACAAAAAAAAATGGTAGGAACCCTTAGCAGAGTGCCTCATCAGGAAGGGCCAGCCCCACCACTGCTCTTTTAGTTCTTTCAGGAATGGCTTACTTGTGTGCAATGAATAAGCAGATGCCAGCTATCATTGGAGTACATCACAGTGAATAAATACTGCCCACAGGCTGGGATGTAACAGCAGCACACAGGCCCAATCCCTCTTAGCGGGTGTTCAAATTACACGTTCTTAAAAGCTTAACACTTCGTCTGGATTCCAGATATCAACCTCACTCCTAGCAAAATTGGAAACAAGAGAAGTCATCAGTACAAAAAAAATTGCTGTAATAGGCTTCAAAGAATAAACAGCTTCCAAGCTCCCCTTTACTTCAACAGAGATGATTAATTAAGGTGCTTTAGGATTCTGCACGGCAGAGAAGCTGACAGAGGTGGCTATTTAATAAGTTCTGGAGTCTTTAGCGGGTATCTGAGGGCAGCTCTTGTGGCAGAACCCTGAACTGCTAGTTTCTGTAGCGGGGCATCTGTGGAGCTGGGGCTCCCTCTAAGGGGGCTGAGGAGGAGACTGTCATCAGCTGTCCACCGTGAATTCTCTCATTCACCCGCAGGTCACAGCCATCCTGTAGCATCCTTATAGCAATCCTTGCAATGTTTTTAGAGTCATCAAGTCCACTGTGAGGTCTCCCATCATAATTCATGCCCAGATTTTCAAGCATGATTGTCAGCTTGGTCTGGTTCCTAGGAACCTGTCGGAGAAAGTGAGTAACATCCAAGGATTAGGTTCAGTATCAAGTCTTTTAAATGTAACACAGGGCAGTAGAAACACATGCCGAGTTCAAGCCTAATTAAGTTACATATTACTTTCATGTTGCCTTCTGTCAGATCACTAACTATTTAACTTCAAAGCACCTCTCTGAGACAGACACTCTCATTTTTACAGAGGAGACAAAGTCAACAGGAGTTTGTCTAGACCTGGGATCATGTCAAGGGCCTCTTACCAGCACCAGCTCAAGATACACTTGTGCTGGCAAGGGTGATGGCCTAGGTAAGTTTAACCATCTGTATAAAAAACAAATTGTCATCCACAGCGGCATTGCAGAGGGAATCCATGTTTGGTTTTCCTTTTAAATTCTAAGCAATTAAAGAAACAACAGGCTCCTGATTCTCACTGACAACAAGCTCCTGAATGCCTTCAGCCTTCACAGGGTCTGATCAGAAACACCTACAGCAACCCTGCAATATTTGCCCAGCCCAAAGTAAAGCTCTTCCCTTATTAAATGTCAATCTCTCTTTTATCTAGAGGTTCCGTTTGGTATGAAAAAGCCCTTCAAAATAAGACCATTAGCTAGGCTGAAATCCCTTTCAAAAAAGTATTTTAGTGCAGGCTGACTGGGCATTTGCTAGAAGCTCAAATAACTCCAATTTTATGATAGTCTCACAGAAAGCAGCAATAAGGCCCAGTACTGAAGTCAGTATTTCTTTTCTCTTGACATTTGATTCCAGTGTAGATACATCCTAATCCTTCTCTGTCCCCATTACAATGCCAGTAGTCAAGATTATAGGAGGATAGTGGTGCAAATTAGTTTTGCAGTGCATTGCAGGAAAACAGGAAAAAATAACTGAAAAATCAAGATAGTCTTTTCAGCTGAACTACTTCAAGATACACATGATCTAAGAGGACTGGTATAGCATTTTTTGCCAATCCTCTAAGAAGCACAACCTAACTCTTAAAAACATGATTAAGATCAAAATGCAGTAGATTACATGATTTTCAATTAATGAAGTGAGATCTGCACTTGGAACACATTTGAAAATCAGGCACCAGGCAACCTGTTTAAGTACTATAATTTTATACTACACAAGTAGAGATTACAAGCACAACAGGACATTCTAGACATTTACATCAAATTTTCCTGTAAGAGAAACAGCAATTTATACAAACCTTGTAGAAGTTCCCATATGATTTGCGAATATTGATCCACTTTTTGGCAAAAGAAGGGTATTTGATACGGCTAATACGGCACTGGATGTTCAAAAATTTACTCATATCCCAAGATCTGAGAAAGTCAAAAGAGGAAAACATTGGTCATATATAATTCTGTGTTCTACATATTGAACAGCTATAGAACTAAAAGCTGTCTTGTCTCTGGTGATCAGTAGAAGGAAAACAGGAAAATGGGAGGAAAAGATAGTTTGCTATAGTCATGCTAAAATAGTCAGGAAAAAATAATGACAGGAGCAAGACTTTCACCAGGATGGTTTCAGGTCCACAGTGGTTAAGACAAAAAATTGCACACCAATTACACCACCTACCACATCAACACTAAGACTGCCAAAAAATTAGATGCTTACATAGCCCTTGGGGAAGCAAGTGACACCTTAAATCTTCCTGATTATTTGGTATGCATTTATTTCTCTACTTCAGGTAGGCTATTGAAGCTAGTCTGCACCTAGTTTTATGAGAAACCAGATCTCTATGAAAATATGAAGAAATTATAATCCTATTTATTTAGCAGCCTGCCCTCCTGAAGGGAACCACCCCAACAAGTTTGTAAACTGTAAGATAAAGTAAAGCTTTTTTTCCCTCATCTCTTCTAGCTGTCTATGCAATCTCACCTATGCAACCGAGATTTCAATGCACCAATTTTCCTTAAAGAGTTTCACTGATTCCTCTGGAGGGGAATTCCAGAGACATTCAGGCCAAGTAATATAACCAGCCTTGCAACAGCTTTGCTTTAGCATTTTCTATTTTTAATTCATTGTTGCTTCCAAAGACAACAATGTAATTACAGGTTAAAAATTAAAAACTGCAGAGGGTTATTTACAGGTATTATGTGCTAGATATAAATGGAGAATTAAGAGTAACAACAAAGTATAGTCTTCAGCATCACTGTTGCACACAGACCACTAGGAAAGAAACGGCGCCATCTGATGGATTTAAGCTTCACTTTGAATAGTGCAGTTCAGTATTCCTAATTTTGCCAAAAGCTTCAATTAAAACAAAACCAGGAAAATGGCAGTGTCCTGATCCACCTTTGGCAATGCTCTCACAAATATTAGACATGGTTTTGCAGTTTTAGATTGTGCTGAAAGCTGCATAAGGACATACCCATCGGTCAACATGGAATAGCTGTACTTTGTTCCCAGTTCTCGTTGTCTCATCCACTCTACGACATTCTGCAGAACTTGAGGAAAAACATCAGCTTTATCAACAACGTCCTTAGAGAACAAAAAAACAACAAAATGAAAACAAAAACCAACATAGTAAGAAAGATTTTTTTAGAAAAAAAATCACTTCAGCATTAAGTGTATAAATTGTATTGGTATATGGGCAATTAAAAAATTGGATTCATCAAAATCTTTACAAAATCAGATTACACATTAACAGATGACTGGACAGGTTTTTCTAAACTGAAAAAACAGCACCACAAAAGCACTGCTGCAAGAGCCAACTTCCTAATAGCTTCTGTAAAGGTAACAAGGTTAGTCAGCAGTTGAACTTGGATTAAAACCTTTGAGGTTGTTTCCCAGGCTCTTTCTTAAGTCACTTATCACAAGCTGTTGCTATCCTAAGACTCTAAACTCTTCAGAATAAAAATCATAGGAGATGAACTGATGCAATTCAAAAGGTGCTTTGTTCTACTAAAGATTAAATTTCTCCACATGAATTAAAATCAGAATACTTTTCCCCACAAAATGACCAATTTAGTGAAATCAGCTCTGTGTTAACTGGGAGAGGGGAAAAAAGGGACTAAGAGAAGAGGCCTTATCGAAAAATAAGCATGAAAGACTGCCATTTAAGGTTATCAGTCTAAAAACATCAACACCATATCCTTTTTTTTTTTCCTATTTCCTCCTGAAGAAACAAAAGTGCGAATTACCTGGGTTATTCCTGTCAGATTGATGCAGAAGTCTGAAAGCTTGGGATTAATCTCTGGCTTCACGTATTGCTGAAAGGTATCCTCCTGTAAACAGGAGAATCAGTTGCTCAGCTGCAGCACACTATGCAGCCCACTTGAAAGTAACCTCTCTGGTTCGCCTGCAACAGCAGCTACTTGTCCTGCTGCAGGCAAAAGGAGTGTGCACCTCCTGAGCCAGTATGAGCCTCCTGACTGGCCATCATCAGATTCCTAATGGGACAGATAGCTTTCCAGAACACGGCCTTCCTTTCAGGCAGTAGGCACCAAAGAATGGGAATCTGGATTTAAGAGAAAAAAAGGACAGACTGCAAAAAGCAGAGGATTTAGGATGAGTGAGAGGCAAAAAAAGGAAGTGAGAGGCATGAGCAAAGTGTTCTCTTTTTTAGGAGGTATCTCAATGGTTCAATTCAATGAAAGCAACCAGCCTCATGCCTCAGAAACTTCAGGCAAGTCCTACACCTCTGGATGCCAGACAGGCAGCAACAAACAAAATCTCACTCTGGGAAGCTGAGCAATACAAGAGTGAAGACTGGAGGCAAGTTTCATGGAAAAAAAAAAGCCCCAAATTCCTGCTGTTATACAAAACCTTTTGTGAAGAAGTTTCTCCGTGATGGTAACTTCGGCGACAAAATCCCCCACTGTTAAGAGCAATAAAAAAACAATCCTAGTAATCTGCACAACCCTTTTTCTGCAGTCAAGTCATACATGCAGCTATACTTTATTGTAGCATCACAATGTTTACTGGAAATCCTCTTTCCATTAAGAGTTCTTCATAAATGAACCATTAGTCAGAGATGTGTGCACCTCCTCTGTTTCACTGGGTCTTTCAGTTTCAGTTAAGCAGCAGGTACTTTATCTTTAAAGAAAACTGTACTGGAACAGAGCACTTGAGGCTACCAAATGCCTGCTAAGTATGTTTAAAATCAGGTTACACAGCTTCAGTCTATTGGGTACCATGTGGAAACAGCTGAGCCTGACAAGAAGTGGAGTTCACTCAATCTCCCTTTCTAGAGCTCTGCATCAGTGTCTACCAGATTGCCTGACAGAGAACCACAGAAATCAGATCATTTCTGATTATGATGAATCCCTTGAGTTCCTAGAAATAGATTTGTGGGCCTTAAAGCAGGGAAAGAAAGGGCAGGTGGGAGCGTAGACGGACAATTGAGAAACTCATAGAGGGAGTTGACAGTAGGGGAATGATCTGCTTGGAAGATGATGTGGAAAATGCTTTCAGAAGAGAAAGTTTTGTTTCCTAAGAAGCACAGAGAACAAGCCCATGAACAAAAGTATGCTATTTTTAATGAAGTTCAACATCTACTTAAAAACTAATCTAGATTTTCTAATGCAAACAAGTAACTTCAAAGAACAGCATACAAGCACAACCATTAGATCACTTACTATTTCCAGGGTACGTGTGTTTACCAAGACAACAGGAAATTCAATTATTTCGTGTACAAATTCAGGTGGGTTTCCTTCTTCACATGTTGCTTCAAAATCAACAACACAGATGTAGTCATAGCAGCTTTCTCCACTAATGTGTTCCTTCTGCATCAGCTTCTGTTTCTTGTAATAGTTTTTCAACCTCTTTTTCAGTACATCTTTCACTCCTCTAAAGAAATAGGGAAAGTGACAAAGATTGCACTCTTGTTTAATTATTTCCTTGTAAAACTGAAGCTGTATTTAACATTTGAAAGTTCAGCACTTGCTAACCTCAAAATGAGGTTAGCAACATTGACCAATACTTGTGAAGTATGAATTCCACTTTATCATAGAGAAGCATTATACCCATTATCTACACTACATTATATCCCATTTTCTGGGATAATGCAGAAGCTGTGAAAACCCCCCCCAACACAATATCAGGGACAGACTGGGAAGCATGGCACAGAGACACTCTGCAGTCACCTCTACTTCAGCAAGACTCAGTATCCAAAGCCTTTCCAAAGCTCAAGTCTTTGTAGATTACTCCTGGTTGACCTCCAGCCCTGAAAGAAGTGCTGCTTCACCTGTATTACCCTGTGCCCTCTATCTGAAATGATTCATGCCTGAGGCCTTTCTGCATCAGTGGTATAGATAAAACAGAATCCATCTTGAACGTCCACATTTTACATTTTTCTCAATTTAAATTTAAAATTGAGCTTGAATAACTCAATTCAAATAAAGTATTTTGAGATTTCAGTTGTCAGAAAAACCTCCTGGTCAAGATCTTGCTTTTAAAGGAGGCTTGTGGCTATAAATAAATTCACATGGCAAGCGATTAAAGTTACTTACTGTGTCCTTTTAATAGATAAATCATATAATATATGAATGCAAATACCAGAACTGCCATGTACCAAACCATGAATAAATGAGGATAATTTACCCTTCCAAGGAAACTATTTTCAAAATTATTCATTGCAAATGAAATCACAGAAGCTGTAAGAGATATGTGTAGCAAGTGGTATTATCAGAATAGCAGCCCACTGATCTGCAAAGAACTGAAATCAAACTAGTAAAATCGCATTTGAGAACATCAGCTGATTCTGCAGAGATAACTCTTCTTCACTCTGCTTTGTTCATCTAGTTTAAGTCAATGACCAGTTCATTAAAAGCTGAGACAGTATGGGAGATGATGGAGGGGGAAATTATCTGTTTCTTCACCAAACTTACAAAAAAAGTTGAAAATAGGAAACAATTGACTATCACAATAACCCCAAAAGAAAGGATGGTGTGTGGTAATCTGCTCAGTTCTCTACTGAAGAATTCTCTATTAGAACTGATGCACTATTTGTTAACAGATAAGACATACTCTGACTTGAGTTGAATATATTGACAAAAGAAGCCTAGCTTGAGTAAATGAGAAATTTTAATCTTTCAGCATTTATAACTAAACTGAAAAACATATAGAAAACTTATAACCTAAGGGAGGGCCACAAACATATCAAATACTGTTTGAATTCTGCTTTCAGTTTTTAAATCAGAGCAACTGCTAAACAGCCATAGAAATCTAACATGTTTTACCAAAAATTTTCTCAAGTAATGATAAAAATTTTTTCCTCATGAGGCACTAAATTAATTTAATCAACCAACTCCCCACCACTACTTCCTCATACTTCCTCCTGCTGCCTACAAAAACAACATACTTTTATTTTTCTCAACTGACCTTCTACACAGTATCTCAAGTTTGCCTGGCCACAGAATTATGAGAGTCTTGCAGGTGATTTCCAGTACAGCGGGAACTACACTGTATTCCCTTACCTGCACCCCAGCAAGCACAAATCCATCTTATAATACATTCATTTTTCACATGTATTTCTAGCACAAGTATTCAGAGTAGCAAACTCTCCTTCTAAAGGTACTTGTCCTCTGCATTGACTAAATCCTGAGCCCCATGACCAGAGTTTGTAGCAAGGATCAGATCTGTACTGGTACAGTAAATAAAAATATGGATGTTCAGAAGCAAGTTGCTTTATGATGAAGGTCTGCAGCACTACCTGAGAACTACGGTAGTTCTTCTTTCCCCCTTAACCAAAAAGTGATGAAAAGTAGCTTAGAGTTATGTATTTTTTAATTTCTTTGGGTTGCCATTTGAGACAGCACACATTAGGCACTATGCATTAATCCTACAACACAAGCTACAACAAGATTGTAATAATAAATAAAACAATTGGTGTTTGGTAACGTGTCTGCTTTTCACTTTCTGCTGAGTTTTTAAACTTTAAAATAATCAACCCTCATGACTCTACTGCTCTCAAAGATAAATCAACATGTTTACAAATAACCTGGTTTCAAGCTTGAACTCTGCGAGTTTACTTCTGAGCTCTTCTCTGGTCATTCTGTTGATGTAGCCATTGGTTATGGCAATTTCTTTGTAAATCGGATCACTGAAGTCGTTTGAACTGGCAGCTGAGGTTTTGCCATTAGTTTCTTGATCACTGATCCTACAGTGCTGCCTATCCTAGAAGAAAGAGAAATCAGGAAGTCATTTAGGAAGCTCGAAACAGGATGCTTGAGCATTTCACAGTTCGTTTTGGGACCAGAACGCAGTAAAGCATCGCACTGTTACACGTGTGATCAAACTGAGCGAACTAGTCTATAGATAGGTGACAGAATCAATACTGAAGCCTGCTTTGAAACACTGTTTTCCTAAATAGAAACAAATAGAATAAAATTACGCTAATGCACGTGTCTTGAGCCACATCGAACAGAAGCTCTTGGAGACAAAACTTGAATACGCATCCTAATCTCAACAGAAAGACTTCTCTGGTGCAAACGGGCTAAGCCTTCACAAGCACCGAGATTTCTCTCGACGACCGAATTAAACAGAACCCACACTGACCGGGACACTCGGGGCGCTGCCCAATACGTGCAAGATAAACAAAGCAATAAACCAAGAGGAAAAACTACGCGCACTTCGGCTTCCGACCGCTGCACGCCGCCTTGACGGGGCGCGCCCCGCGCGGCCTCGGGCGGGCCCTGGCACCGGCGGCGCCCCT
>VXBR01006635.1:232738-265100 GCA_013400215.1 Cisticola juncidis
CGCGGGGCCCGCCCCTGGGCGGAGCACCCGCCCCGCCACTGCCGCCGCGCTCCTGCGGCTCCGTGACACCCGAGCGGCTGCAGCTGCGGATCCCGGCGTTCCCGTGTGGCATCAAAGACTCTCGTGAGCTTGTTCCACGCCTGCCCGGGCCGCCTCACCTCCGGCCGTCCCGCCAGCCCTCGGCCCTGCCCCTCTGCAGTAGCACCGCCGCCTCCTGCGCCTGCCTCAGCTCTCCAGGGCTTCTGCCCGGCACTCCCCCCGGGGTTTGGGGTCACGGCAGCTCTCTGGAAACTCTCTCCGTGTTACGGGCACGTTACACACACTGGGCAGACACAACTCATTTATGCCTCCATCCTCCTTCTCATGGCGCTGACTTTGCACAGAGACCCCAAAACACGGATCTGGACCCGCAGCGTGTTGGGTGCCAGGTCACAGCCACCAGAAAGATGAAGCTGACCCCAGCCCCTTCCTGCCAGGGAATTTCCCATGGCTGCTGTTCCCCATATCCCTTAATCCACAGTCAACAAGCAGGGTGAGTTGGGTGGCTCAAGACATGTAAAGCTCTCTAGATCTTCTTGGCCAGGAGGTGAAGGCAAAGCGGTGAAGCCTCTCTGTACATCACAGGTCAGTTTATTCTCCACTGGTGCTTCCCACAGTCCTGAAATGCAGTCCAGTATCCCTCAGTGATGGAGGCTGATGTGTACTGGCACCCAACTAATGCAAGCATGCCAATACCTCCACATCTGCCAGCCACTAAACAGCCCAAGATCTTCTCTCTGCCCTGTTGTGGCTGTGGCCCTAGCACCCACCCTCAGAGGGGCCTCCCGTCTCACTCTGGCACACCAGCATCTCCTTGTAGATGCTGACATCCCCTCCCCTAGACCTGCTGTGCAGCATTTGCCATCTTTGATGGGTGTGCCACAGAGGTCCATCTCATCTTCTCCACACTGAGTGATGACAAAAGTGAGATCACACACAAGTGCTTGGGGCTACGTGCACATCCTGGTTTTGGCTCGGATAGTCAGCTTTATTAGAGGCTGCTGCAGTGCTGAGATTTTGAATTTAGTATGAGAATATTGTGGATAATACACTGCTGATTTAGTTGTTGCTCAGTAGTGCTTACTCAAAGTGAAGGCCTTTCAGTTTCTTGTGCTCTGCCAGTGAAAAGGTGCACAACTGGGAGGAAGCAGTCAGGACGGCTGACCTGAACTGGCCAAAGGGATATTCCATACCATGGAACATTGTGCCCAGTATATAAATGGAAGGGAGGAGCAGGAGTTGACTGAGAGCTGCTGATGTTCATTCCCCATAACTGGGGGTGGTGCTAGGCATCAGTCAGTGGATGGTGAGCAACTGTATTGGTCATCACTCATCTTTCTTGGGTTTTATTGCTCTCTCTTTCATTGCAATTACTATAATTAGTATTATTATATTTACTTTGCTTCCATTATGGAACTGCTTTTAACCCATGGGGTTCAATTTTTTTTTTATTTTCCTTCCCACCAGGAGGTGGTGGTGAGGAAGCAGCTGTGATGATGCTGAGTTGTCAGAGGGAGTTAAACTGCAGCAGTGGGAATGGATTTGTTCCCATTTTTAATTCACCCTTCTGGTGCTGCCACAAATGCCCCTATTTTCAAGCAGAGGACTGCCTGCCTTACCACTCTGCCTCCAAAACCTGCTCTGAACATGAGCAGGGAACCAGGCTTTCCACGAATGCAAACAACATGATACCAATGAGAATCACTGAGCTGGCCTTACAAACCCATTAAATAACTTAAATGGCATTGGGGAAAAAAGCTGTTCCCCAGAAATCACCTGCCTTGCTAGAGTGGTTCACAGATAGCAAAAAAGGGGCTCCATGCTCAGATTCACTCAATGGCAAATTTCTTCGTGACTTTGCTACAGCATAGATCTACAAGGTGCAGACCCTTCCAGAGCTAGAGCCCAAGGAGGCACTGCAAGAGGAAAAACAAATCACACAGCCAGGACTCTCCTGGAGATTGAGATCACTTTTATTTTCAGTCATTTTGGCAAGGATGTGTGGGCAAGTGTGGGTGTGGTGCGTGTATGTCTGGGCATGCATGTGTGTGTGCGCAGAGTCCTGCCCAGTGATGTAGATTATATGAATACCTGCAATTACAGTCTATGAACTGAGCCATGAAGCGTGTGATGACTGCTACACTGAGGCCCACTTGCTTGCCTCTTCTTGTGCTTACTGCCGTGCAGCATCTCCACCTCCCAGCATTGCTGTTCCAAGGATGCCGGCCCAAGATCCCATCCAAAGGGCACAAGAGGAACTGAGCTCCGGGATCTGGCTCTGCAGGAGTGAGCCAGTGGATTTTCGTCTCACTTAGTGAGCTCCTAAATAACATTTGCAGTTCCCTTTGACACAACTGTATCTAACTCCTCCACAGTGAGGAGCCTCAACTGCTTTGACAAACTTTAACTGCCTCAGAGGTAGTTCTCTTCCCTGGGGAAGAGAACAGGGACCCCACATCAGCTCCAGTGCTACAGCACAGCCAAGCACATCTTGAGTTCCTGGGAAAGCAGCACCCAAATACACTACTGCATTTTTACAGCCACCATGAGACGGTGGCATGGGGGATGCTGCAAGGGAGATGACCCAAGTTTCTGCAGCTCCCAGTCTCTTCCATCTGATTTGAGAGACCATAAGGCAGGGTAAATCCCCAGTTAGGCTAAATCCCCAACAGTTCAACATTTTAAAGCTGAATCCCCCAAGCTCAGAGCAGAGACAATGCAGGAAGAACAGCACTGCCATGAAAGGAGACTAGTCAAAGGCATCCTGGCCTTGTGGCAGACTGGAAACAATCTTACTTCTCTTTTTGCTTATATTACAGTTAAAACAGAGGTGTCCTATTACCCAGGACCCTCTGCAGCTGCTGGATGTGTCCAAGTACTCCTCTAAGCCCTAAAATTATCTGGATGTGCAGCACCACCCTCTGGGCTCACTCTCACTCACCTCTACATATTTGTATGCTGCTTAGGGACATGCAATTCCTCACACTGCACAGACCCAGAAGAAGGCAAAGCTGCCATCCTGGGAGTTTTACTTGGACGGATACAGGTTTGAATCCCAGGTTTTGCTTCTGAGCATAACACAAGGTACTCCAGGACATCTTCCAACTGCTGAAAGTCCTGGAGTGCAAAGCAGCTCACTAGCTCTGCTTCCAAACCTGTCTGAACCAGTTTCAACAGGAAATCAAACCCCGGTCAAGCAAGGGGTCTGCAAAGCAATAACCAAAACCACTACAATCGTCTTGAGTGTAGTAGGCATCTGGAGATTGCCAGGAGATTTTCCTCCTATTCCAAAGGAGTTAAATTCATTGTCAGCTCCACAGGGATGCCCCAGTGCTTTTTGACCTCTTTATAATATATCTTCAGTAAAGGCTGAAGAGTGCTCCACAGAGGCCTTAGTCATTTCTAACAGTTTGGTAACTCTCTGAGCAGGGACACGAATAGGAGCATACTCTGAACTCAAGTATCTGCTGTTAGGACACTGCATTCATGACCTCTTTCCTTGTGGCTTGATTCATGAAAAATGACAGATCCTTCAAAAATACAGGGCCCTCATCCCTGGTGCCCAGGGATATTAAGCGTGGTCTGAGACAGAAGCTGGGCAAAGGGACATGTATCAGGATCCCAGGGCGCATCCTTAAAAGACAGTGACAGCAAAATCAAAAGTACTATGAGCTGCTTGGTTTGGTTCTCCTGCATGGATCTCCCACCTGGCAGTTGCAAAGGGGAGATGTTTCTGAACTGCATAGAAAATTAAATGGCTTTTGCATATTAAAAAAATTCAGATGAAAACACAGTTACACCAGTTACTAAACAGTGGGCGGATGAGTAATCACTGTTTCGTATTTCACAGACCCAACTAGATTGATCTCCATACTGCCACACTCCCGGCATCACGGCTTCAGTGCACAGCAGCAGCCTGAGTGCCTGCAAAGGCCAGGGAATGCTCCCGTGGAGGTGGCACACCCTGGCAGGGGGGCTGCGGTCCCAAGGAGCAGGCTGTAAGACATCTGCTCTGTCCTCTCACTCCTTCAGTGTTCATGCATCCCAGACCAGATGGGCACACTGGGAAACAGGCCTTCGGCTGGAAAAGGATTCCAGTTTGTGGTTTCTTTACAATGTGGTTTCCACGCAACTTCACAGCAACAAATCGCTAGTTTCTTCCTATGGAGAATGGAAAGAGAGGTGAGTAGCAGCAAAACAGGAGGAGGAGGCTGCCCAGCATGGGAGGTGACAGTAGGGAATGCTTTAACACAAGTTCTGCCTGTACCAGGTATTTTTCATGGGCAGCAAGACTCAGTTCAAGGGAATTTCCCAGCATTATTACTGAGCACCATTGAAAGATCTCACCTCCGTTTCACCTCCTCCAGCCACCACAGACAATTCTAAGTCTCCAGTTTATCCACAGCAACACAGAAGCACAATCAGTCAATGATTCCCACTGAAGTAAGAAGGTTCATTGCCAAAGGTAGCAGGTCGACACATGAAATCTGAGCCCAAGCTACCCTCCCAAGCTGGAATGATACCCTGAAAAGATGGGAAGCTGACTGAGCTGCCAGCTTTTACTTGGCAGCTTTTCCCCCTGAAGTAAGGTACATGGCTTGATTTCTTCTACCTGGCGTCTGGATCTCTTGCTGGAATGGATTCTGCCCTGCTTTCCCAGCATGAAGTTCTTGCCAATAGGAAGATTTACAGCCTTGCATATGAGGCTGGCGTTTGAAGGATCAGAAACCAGGGGAGTATCATCTGTGCAACAGCAGCAGGTCCCAGCAGGACACATCACTGTCTTGCAGTGGTTGTAGCCCTGGCCAGTTCACATCCTGGTGGGCACTCCTGCTGGTTTGTACCACCCATCCCAGGTCTGCCATCACAGCCCAAACAGTTAAGAGCTGCACATAAACACAAGTATTTTAAGTCCCTCATCTCTCAGACCTGCCCCAGCATCTGAAGAAGGGATCCTGGCTCTGGAAATGCCTGTGTCCTATTGATTTACACTAAATAAATATTTGCATGGAGCAGGACTCACACAGCACAGTTACCAGGGCTCAGCTGTAGGGCACGAACTAATAGCAAGATCTTAGAAGTCCTTCAAGCCACAGAGCTGGGGGAGAAACCAGAACTTTGGTACCAGTGCTCAGCCTGACCTTTCCCACATCTGGAGAGGGAAGATGGCTGCTTGTGAAGCATGGCTGCTAGGATCCGCCCAAGAGGATCAGGATCAGTTTGTACCACACAGCCACACACTGCTTCACCAGATCTCTGCACAAAGATGCCTGGGTGGCTTTCCTAGGAGGATGACCGAGATCTAGATTTTTAGCGCTCTAGTGGACATAATGCATGGAGAGTACCACAATGGCAGTAACAGAGCATCCAGACATGGCAGTTGTTCAGGGATAATGGTAACACTAGAGATAAGAAACAGCATGTGCCAGAGGCACGCTGACTGCTCTGCTTTTGTCCCTGCATGATCACAGCACATCCTCACCACTTCATAGCAGAACATCTGTGAAGGCATAGGACAGGAAATGTTTCCCAGCCTGCTTTTCTGCCAGGCTCCGCTCATGACTGCTGCATGGGACACAGCCAACTGTTTTGTGGTAGAGCAATTTTAAAGGCTTCAAATTTAAAGACTTCCAGTACCAACCCACTTCCCGGCAAAGCCTTGGCCAACTGCCACAAAACTCACTTGTCCAGGAACAAATCCAGGGAATCCCGCTACAGCTCATTTCAAGAGACTTTCCTCCAAGCAGGTCTGAATTAAATGGTATACCAAGAACATTTTTACATTCATCATGAGATCCAAATGGGTTTTCAACACATGATCAATGGGTCCACAGAAACCTATCCCCAGTGCTTTCCCTCCAGCCAGCGGCCCTGCCATCTGCAGCAATCATTTTCCTTCGTGCCTTGTCATCCCCAACCTCCAGATGACTTCATCCACTCCAGTCATGAAGCCCCCACCTGGGAGCTGCCCCTGCCCCACAGCATTTCTTTCAGGGTCCAAAGTCCAAAGTCCCATTGATCCCCATCAGCATTGACTCCACAACTGGAAAGATGGGAGCACTGCAGAGCATCAGCCGTGTTCTGCCCGGTGGAAAACCTTTGGCACCAGCACTGACGGTTTATCTGGAAGAGGAAAGGATAAAGAAATATAGCAGGGTTCATAGTGCTTGAGATGAATAACCTAAGACACATGATTTTCTCTAGACTTCTAAATAGGGAGTGTGAAGTAAAGTTAAAGTAACTTTTTTAGGTTTTTTTAGGAACACCAGTTTCCTGCCAGCAGAGTGACTGAGAAACTGGGACACAGTTAACAGACATTGTGGAAGGCAGGCTAGAGGACAAGGAGGATAGGTGGCATAGCCTGATAGCACAGTACAACAAAAATGGCACCTGCAGGTTAGAAATATGCTGTGCCAAGTACACACACACACAGGAGAACTAAATAAACAGGCAGAAGTGACTTGTGGCTCAGTATCAGAACAGCTTTGTTTTCTGCCCCAGGTGAGCACTTTACTCTCACCTTCACACACTGCTCAACAATCACCCATCACTGAAGCTATTCTCTACCAGGAGTGGTATTTTGGAATGGGAGGGTACTGAACAGAGAGAACATCATCTAAAGCTACTGCCAAGACACTGAAGTGAAAGTAACAGGCATTCACATACAGCAGCAGACACCAGCAAGAAACTCAGCTGCTCATCTAAGCTCCCTACCAAAATCCCTAGTGCCATTCCAATTAGAACAGGCCATGGCTGAATTTCTGTTTTTCCGCAAAACCCATGCATCAAAAAGCCAAGGCATTGGCTGCTTTTGTGAGTGTTGTTCCACATTTTTTCCCACCACAATACAGCTCTGTCTTCCAAGCACATTCCTACTCTGTGAAGTACATATAGGCTCTAGATACACAAGAGGGCAGGGCTCCTGTCCAGGGGGACCTCACCAAGTTGGAGGACTGGACCAACAACAGTGGTGTAAAATTCAAGGAGGACAAGTGTGTAACTCTATTCCTACAACAGGAGAACTCCATGCACCACCATAGCCTGGAGTCCTGCTGGCTTGGGATCTGGTGGAGAACATGTTGAACACAAGCCAGTAATGCATCTTATGGCAAGGGAAGCCAAATAAAAACAAAACAACTCAGATGAAACAGAAGGAAACAAGTTCTGCCCCAGAATAAAGTCTGGAGAGGTGATAGCACCTCCCCCTGGTCATCCAAGGATCACACCCTCACCTATACAAGGTCCCAAGGAACCTGACACCTGCTTTTGAGAGTGGTTCTGCCTCAGAACAGGTTGTACAGAAATTTCCTGGGATCTCATCCTACCAAAACCCACCTATGACTTCATTATCTCCTGATCTGTCCTGCCCAATGTGTGTCTTGTATCTGCCACAACACAGATCAGAGAACACCTCAGCCCATTTCACTGTGCTTCTTATCCTGTGAGTGGGCTGTCTATAGCCATAAGTAATTAGAACAGTCCCCAGGCTGTGGGGCTGCTATCTTCCAGAAAGAAGTGCTTAGTGAGGGCATGTTTTACGTAGGCTTTCTGGTGTCTACTGACAGGGGAATAGGTCTGCATTCTGGTCTCACTTGGAACAAGGGCTGATCACAGTAGGAGTGGGGGGGTAAACCAAGGCAACATTAACTCGCTCGCTGCCGTTCTTGGGACAGATGATCTCCGTCAGGCCCTCTGGTCTCGGCTGACTCAGCAGTTCTCCTGTGAATAAAGAATAACAATGAAAACTTTTAAGCATTAACAAGGCAATTTTTGTTTTTAGCATGTCCTTCCTCTCCCATGTACCAGATAAGCACCCATGAGGGCTTACTGGTCCTGCAATGCTAGCAGGTCCCATAAATGTAACCATGGTGAGTGTCCTGAGTACAGCTTGGAGACATGCTGCTCCCCACACAGAACATCTGCCATCTTTCCATTCTCTGCTTTGAATCACTGCACACCTTAGGGAGCTCCTTAGAGATTCAGAGCATAATGCCTCTCTCCCTGGGTGCATTTGCCACGGGACTGCTGCAGCCATGGGACTGCTGCTGCATCCTGTCAGGACCCTTGGCTATGTTATATTCTGCTGAGTGTGCAAATCCCAGCTCCCAGCTGTCAGCTCTTCCATAATGGAGGCAATACCAGCTCTGTATGGAGTCAGCAGCAGTTGGGGGTCTCACATTGCCTGGTATCCCTCTGTGAAATGAGTTGCGTCAGCTCTGCTGTTCAAGTGTCAAGTTGGCAGCTCCTTATTGCTGGCACCCTTGCAGAATGTAATTCAGGGCAAGACACAGGTCAGCACAGGGAGAGAGGAAAGCCAGTTGCTGAGATGTGCCCAGCCCTGGGAAACACTTCCCCAACAGCTCACTCAGAGCAAATCAAATTTCGTCCTGGCTCCATTCCACACGACTGGCCCCAGCAAGGCAGATCCCCCAGTCATCAACATGCCATGTCCTCAGAGTAGTCCAGCTGCAGCTTAGACACCCAACAGCACACAAAATCAATAGGTATCTCTTGATACCTGGGAGTCTGGGAGGTAAGGTCTACTCTCAAAGGAATTATGGCATGACCAGCAAGGGCTCAATTCTTCTCAGTGTGCTTGCATAGGTGCCAAACAGATCTATCCAAGGCAGAGGCACCAGGTCACAACTAGCTTGATTGGTGACTTTCTTTACAGAAGCGGGCCACCTGTAAGTGGGCTGCAGCCACAGCTCCACACAAAACTCTCTGGATCCATCAATTATGCAGCCACTACCAACTGTCCCCACTTCCACGAAAACACTCAAGACAGATGGTCCTTGGACTCCTCTATTTTTAAATGCACTTGCAATAAATTCCTCTACTGTTAAAGAACATCAGAAAATGTCTCCTTCTGTCTAGTGGCTGTTGTCAGGCACTCCAGGAAAAAGAGAAAAGAAATCACACTTCAGAGTACTGCTCAGCCTGTGCAGCAATAGCACAACAGGCAGCCCCATCATGGGGCATGAAGCCTTACAAATGCTCCTTCTCTCTTCTCCTTCTCATACTGTTTCTCATCTCACTTTCAGGAAACAGTATGTCATTTCATATTGTGAAAAGAAAGGGGAGGGCTTGGCAAGGAATACGCACAGTTCTCCTTGAGAGATACCCCACTTGTAGGGCCAGCAATTCCAGTTTGCTCCCATGGTCTGCAGTTTGAATTCACATTCGGTTTGAGTATCTCCCCTCACCTCACACCTACACTCAAACCTGAACTGGCAGAGCAGCTTTTATGCGAGGAAGATGCATCTTCCAAACCAGAAGAAATGTGATGGCATTTGCAATTCAAAGTTAGGTCTGCAAGGCAGCGTCTTCAATTACATGAGCTGTCATACTTTGAAAGCAGCATTGCACCCCATCAAGCATGTACACCACAGGGCTCCATCTCCCAACAATTCCCAGGTTTCCAAGCCCAGGCTGACTTCCAAACTGCAGTATTGATAATTCTACTGAAAGCACCATCTCTGAAAGATGAGTCACAAAATCAGTGCACCACTACACACTTTAAAGACAGGGCTAATATCCATTAGATCTTATATCAGAGGAGTGCAATAAGACTGGTCTGTCTGCTCAAGCCTTCATTCCTATTTACATCTTCCCACTTCAGAAATGCTTAGATGGTGATTTCTCATGCAGAAGAGATTGCTGTAGGGTAAAACAGATGTCTAATTTGCAGGCAAAATCCTTGTTACGGCTCTTCAGTCACTCTCCTTCTTTTCCATGGCTTTACCTTCCCCTCTAGGCTGTCTCTAGGATAAAGCTCACCTTACCCTATACCCAATCCCAACTGAATCTCTTCTAGCCCCACTCCCATTTCCTGCTGACATACATGCTGCTCCCCAGAAGAAAGACTTTTCTTACAATTTCTCCATAAGACATATCACACACTAAGTGGAGAGAAGGTCACCTATGCATCCTTACTATTCTTCCCCCTTTCAGCTAAAAGATGCCCTGCTGCTTTACTATACTGTTCTCATCCCCTTCTCATTGCAAACCGGTCATCTTTGCTGCACAAACTCATCACAACACTAAACTAGGTATAACTATCTAAATTACACCTCATATCACTACTGTATAAAAGCCAGTGCAAATCCCATTGCATTGTGCAATGTAATGTATGCCGTAACAAACTAGCATTGAGACATCCTGCTTGGATACAACTCTCCAAGCCCAGAATCTCTTGGAGTTTTCAGGAACCTCACATTTCTATCCAAAAATTATTCAAACTGAAGGAAATTAGCAATAAAAGTCTTCAGGGCCAGAGCAGGGTGGGAAAGAGGAGATCCAATGAGGTATAGGACTGATTTATACAAAAGGAAAAGCTACGTGCCTGGCATGGGGAGGTGTTTGCTTGCTTTAATTATTAACTTTAAATGCAGTTTAAATGTAGCACCTTGTGTCTGCAGTACTTGTTCTGCGCCTATATACAGGCTATATTTTGCACATTCCTCTGTGAGCATGTCACAAATTTTACTGGAAACCTCAGTTCTGCCTGTTCTCTCTGAGAGGTTGCCTCCAATAGCACATACACAAGCATGAACCTTATCCAGTCTCAACATGGAGTTAGTTTTAATGTTAACTTCAACAGAAGTCAATAAGGTTTTAACCAAAACTCCAACTACTTTAACGCTAAAGGCTACAACAGTCAAGTGTATGAAGAACAGCTTTGTTTTTCAGTAGACAATTTACATGGCTAAGATTATTCATCTGATTTAAGAGCATGAGCCCTGTTTTTAAAGGCACTTTAATGCTGGGTACTTGATGACCAAGACCTGATGTTTAGATGTATCTAAATCCCAGATCATTTGATGGGAGAGAGGCACCCACCACGCCTGGTTAAAAGCACCTGCAAACAGAGAGCAAATGCTTGAGAAAGATTCTTCTTTGCTGCCTCTCATTTGCAATGGCACAAATGGTGCAGAAATTTGTATCTGTCCCATGGCCATGCTCCTGGTGTTTTGGCACAGAAATTGGACTCCACAACTTGGTAAAATGTGCTGCACAGCAAGTTAAGGTTGAGACACAGACCAAGACCCTGTTATGAAACCACCATGGTCAGTTTGGCTGCTGCCGTAAGTTGGTTTGTAAACTCCCCCAGGCAGATGGGCTGAGCGAGTTATGCTGCCCACACCATTTAAAAGAAATGTGCTACACATGGGCAGTCCCAGGGAAAGGCAGGAACAAACCTTTACCCTTTCCCAGCACTCTGCCAGAAAGGCCTGTTTCCTTTCAGCATTAGCCAGCTCACTAGTTACTTCTATGTAAGCAAGATGTTCTTCACTGCCACTGTTTTATCCCAGGACAGACACAGGCACAGGCTCACTCAAAGCTGATGCCAGTGACCAAACCCATGCATGCTGCAAAGCACACTTCACTAGCCTTTAGAAAATACCCGTGAAATGCCAGATACCCGTGACAAATCAGAGAGCTAGGAGAGAGACTGACAGCAAGAAAAGCTAGTACTTGTAGGAGTGTTTGGTTACTCTGTGCTGGCAGCCAGACAATGCCAGCTGTAAGCCTACTTGGCTGCCTAACAGAGAGCAAGGTTTTGCATGCAGGAAGAAAATCCCACCTAGACCACTTGCTTTCATGCAGTTCCCACTGCAGTGGCTATACTAAGTGCCCCAAGGTTTCCCATTCTCATATCAAGAATCTGCTGCAAGGGCATAGGGATGAGATAGTCTACTCTGGCCTGTCATGCCATCTCCTCTCCCTCAGAGCTCCCAGAATAACACATTTGCACAGTATCAGCGTGATGATGTTTATCATTTTCATGCTGTCATTCCTGCTGCCAGGATCTGGGCCCATTGGGACAAACAGCCAGCAGTGGATGAGCACAACCTGGCCCCAGCTCTGTGGTGTTGCTTCTCTCTTCAGTCTGCCAAGGATGTTGCTCATGTTTTACAACAGGGGCATGAGAGCCAAAACTAAGGTGCTCCTACATCTCGCCCTGCCTCAGCACTGACCCACTTACTCCATCATATATCCTAGAGCTGCTCCAACCAAGGACCCACTGGTTTTTGCAGGTTCAGTGCTTGTATGTTCTCTTACCCTAAATCCCTTCTCACTGCTCCTCCTTGCTAAAGGCCTTCCAACACAAACCACTGTAAGTGGGGTTGACTGGAGATAGACTTTACATCCCAGTCTCAACTGCTTCTCTGTCAACTGCTTCTGCTTTGACTAATCTTTGCTTCTGACATCTCTCAGCACAGCACCCAGTAGTCATGCCTTCAAAACATTAGAGAATAGAACATTTCAACACGGCCTGCATACCCAAAGCATATGTCCCATGCTTGGCTTCCAACAGCAGTTGGAAAACAGGGCACACATGAGAGCCCTGGGTCTCAGAACACCCCTCTGTGTTGCAAGCAGTCCCATCCCCTTTCATCCATACAACTGCAAAGAAGTTAGGCCTGGAGAAGCTACAGTTTCGGTGCCCGGCTGTTTGTTGTTTTAAGGTTCAACAGCTGGAGCACTTACACAATTACATCAAAGCTGTCACAGAGGCAGAATGAGATGAATACCCATGTGCACAGATTTCCCCTTCTGCTTTAAGCACAGGAAACCCCCTCACACACTGGAACTTTGCAGCCAGCTCTACAAGAAATCTTCCATGAGTCTTGGTAGAAGGAAAAGGAAGGAGATGGTGTTTCACAACAAGCCCGCTTCTACTCCACACCATTTAAATCTCTGCCACTCTCTGCTTAGAAGAAACTAATTACTTGCTTCATACAAATGTTGCTGTGCATGACATACAAGCTTATTCTCAAGCTCTGTGCACAGAAAATACTGCTCTGTACTGGTATGAATTTTTAATATGCCCCTTGCAGCACTGCCTGCATGTCACGCACAAGAATATTCCACAGAAAGATAGAACACTGCACTCGATTTATTTCTGGAGTCCTAAGTGACCTGATCTACCCAGCCTGCTTGAGGCAGAGGGCTGGATAGAGACCTTCAACTTAGGATTTAATTTTTTTCTCACTGAAGGTCATTCTCCAAATGACCTACAAATATAGGGAAACAAACAAACAAACAAACAAAGACAAACAAACAAACAAAACAAAACAAAAAAAAACCAACAAAAAAACCAAACCCAAAACACCCCAAAAAACCCCACCCAAACCAACAAAACAAACAAAAAACCCTAAAAAAAAGAGACATCACAAAAGGGAGCAGGGCAGGGTGAAATGTACATTATGAACAAAAGTTTCATAAGCCTTATGTTGCAGTCCTCAGTCAGAGGAGCTTAGAACCATCAAACAAAAACAACAACAAAACTCTCAGCATGTTAAAGAGCCCTAGTGAGAGGGACTGCTGTGCAAAAAAGGCAACAGAGAAGAAAAACTCTGTTTGGAAGTAATGATCACAACAGCAGGCTGGTGAGCAGAACCACCCATCAGGTAGAGCACATGCCCAGGAACAAATGAACCTGGGATTAGATATAGTTAAAAAGGAAAGGGAAGGATTAAAACAAAAAGAAAGCTTGCTCTGGATATGTGGAGTGGGAAAGGCAGCCAGTTGCAAGACAAAAGACTAGCCTAGAGAGGTGAGTTCCCAAGACCAGAAGCTGATAGCGCAGCAAAAAGTGTGGTGAGAGCAAGGGTAAGAGCTTCCCAAAACAAGCAACAGGAACCAATTTCTCCTTTGAAAGGTTCAAGACCAAAAACACCAACAGCTTCCTTGAGTAGAGAGCAGTCTCCTGTGGCTGCCCAGCTCCAACGTGAAGCATCACAACTGCTAGAGGGGCAGGCTCAGCCTTGGGGCTGTTGGCTGATCCTGGACAACTTGGACAACTTTCCAGCTCCTGCATCCACAGCACCAGCTGTCTCTCGAGCCAGAATCTCATTTCTAGGCCTCACAGCTCTGCCTGTGGACATATATATGGCTCACCTTGCATACCTGCCCCAGACGGCTGCACAGGAAATCGTTTGCTCAAGGCTTCTGAGTCATGTGAGGTGAAAGAAACTAAAAAATCTCTGGAAACAGATGGCAGTGCTTTTCAGCTTGGAGCTGACAGGTCAAGCTTCAGAATCCAGAGCAGCAGTTCTCCAAGCCAGGAACCCCAGAGGTGCTGCAGAAGCTGGACTCTGCTCAGCTCAAGCCTAGGCAGCTTTTCCCTCAGCAGCTGAGATCACCCTGCACTTTATCTTCTACCTAGGGAGCTACCAGGCTAATTATCCCGACAGGAAGCCCAGGGCTGTGCCAAAGGCTAAGGTGCTCTGCAAGGCCTGTCCAGGAGACACAGGCAGACAGATGCTGTACCTGGCTATCACTAACTCCATTTTCTGCCACTCGGGGAATGGGAGAGTCACACAAACACCAGTTATGGTCTGAAAGGCTTAAGGGGGTTAAACACCTTCCCTCTTTCCCAAGTCATTATAGGGTCAGCTAGCTCTTAATGCATCACTGTCACAGCAGAGGAGGACACACCCTGAGCATTTGCAAAAGCTATGGGGAAGCTCTTGGCACTGGACCCAGCACACCTCTGGGTGAAGAACTTGAGTGGAAAGTGTTCTGGATGTTCCATTCAACAGCTACAAGTAATTACTGAAATTCAAAATACCAAATTATGCCTCATACACTAGTTTTCCCCTCATGAGTTATTTGAGATCATCCCTTACCAGTGTGGCAGTACAAGGCTCCCAAGTACAATACTTGGAAAACTCTATGTTTTTCCAAAACACTAGTTAACAGTATTTTTCTCGGGCACATAGAAATGAACTATAGCTAGAAATGGAATGAAATTAAAAGTAAATTAAAAAAACCCACTTACATTCTCCAAATCACATGATTTAGTACTTCCCATCTGCAGACTCACAAACACAAATGCAGAGAGTAGTAACTGATCAAAACAGCTCCAGGAGCAGTTGTGAAAGTTTGAGCCTTCTGTCTCCTGCTGGCAGCACAAAATATGTGGTTCCGAGAAATAAAAGACAGTTGCCATCTAACCTATTCCTAAGCCAGTGTGGGTGATTGACTATCAGTGTGGCTGTACAGTGAATGCAATTTCTTTCTCCTCCTTCTGCAGCCCATGAGATACTGAGTATGGACAGCATGTATGCCAGGTAACACTGACATATTGCCATGAGGCGAGAGGGCTGTGACTTTTGACATTATTGCTCCTTCCAAAAAGATGAGGAAAGGGGATGAACAAGATACCATTTCTCCATTTGTTCCATCAAACTCAATATATTTCAAATGTGTATCAGCATGAGTAGCCTCTCTTGCCCAGCTTCATCCCTACCTATTCCGTTGGACACTCCATCTTTCTTCTCCCTGTGCAGTAGGGAAGGTAGCAACAAGCCAGCTCTTCCCATGAGTGACCAGAGCAGCAATGGAGAAAGGATGGGACCAAAGGGAACAAGCAAACAGCACAGCATAAAGTCTTAGAAAAATGAAGAGACACTGGGGAAAGACTGAGAAAATAAAACATCCTTCAAATTGCTGAATGTTTTGGTGTCCTTCTAATATCTGAAAAGCTTTTTGAATTGGCAGACTGCAACACAGCACTTTCTGGCAACTGCAACACAAAGCCATGAAAAATTGATTTGCTTCATTAACATTTTAGGACCTTATTAGCTGGAACGAAATTGACTGTCAAGGCATTTTAAGGGGGAGTCATGGTGTAATGAGCTCAGTGTGAATTATCCTCATCCCAGAATAGAAACAGGCCTGTCACTGGGTAACTAAGCCCAGAATCTACCTTTTGGTTATTTTTAATTTCACCCCTTTGGCCTTATCTGCCATAAGCACTTTTTCAGTATGACAAGGCAAGACACCAGCTGGAGAGAAAGCTGCAGCCAGCCCCAGCCTGTCTGTTCTCACTCAGTAACAATGAGGGACAACTGCACACAGAGCATCCACCTGAACACAAGACACCACTGGTTGCAAATAGTCCAGACAGCAACAATTCCCACCAGTCTCAGCCCTTCTTTCCAAACAGTAATTTCAAAGCTATTACTCCCCCATCACAAAGGAGATGCTGGCGCTTTTTTCATCCTGATGATCAGCACACTGCAGGTCCAACCAGAAAAATGGACAAAAAAAGCATTTTAAAGGAATTCTCAAAGCCATTACTATGATAAACAGTTAAGAGGCTGGGTCCTCTGAAGTCTGCAGGGAGTACCAGGACTGGTCACCATCCTGCTACCTCTGTTTCTCTGTGTTTAGGTCACAATACATTAGTAGGTGCCCAAGTGAAAACCAGCCCCCAGAGCAGGCCGTACAAGACTCAGTCCCATGGACATCCAGTGTTATGCAACTGATGAGACAGAGCCAAGCCTCTGCCTGCCCTTCTGCTAAATTCAGAGAATTAGTCAGTCTGCAAGACATTCTTCATCACAATAGTCTAGCTACTAGTACTGCACCTAGAACTGGCAGGTTTTCTGCCTGCCCCAACACAAAAACTAGAAAGCTTCAGTGCAGGTACTACATGGTGCACTTGAGAAAAGGCAAAAGGAAGCACCTGATGCAGACAGCAGATTACTGCAACACAAGGGTTCACAAGCAGACCAGACCATTAACTAGCAAAGTGTCCTTAAGCATTACTAAAGAGACAAATCCATGTGCTGATGTCATTGGCTGATGACAGACTAAGGCTGGGGGAGCCTTAGGACAAGAGAACTTTGGGACAAGTTTTGTCCCTGTTGGCTTACTCCTTCCTTGCAAGACGTCCATGCATGCCATGGTTGAAGGTAGGATTCTGGATATGACACGCCTCTTCTAGAAGCTGACAGGTGTCCAGTTGGGAAGTGAAAAACCTGGAGTTTTCTCTTGTAGAACCTTTTCTTCTCTTCCTTTTTTAAATTTACTTGCCTTTTTCCAGGCAAGATAAAGGAGAACAAATCAAAGCACACATGCAAGTCTTGCATCTATGTGTTCTGCCCAACAGTTTTTGCTGAGATTAAGTAAACTTGTTTCTCAGTAAAAGAGAAACTCTATGAGTTGCTGTTGCCTTTGGGCCATTCCAAGGTTTCAGTGTGTTTTGCAAACTGAACTGGAAGGAGCTATATTTTCAAACCTGTGGTGGTAAGATTCTCTCCCATATCACTTAAGGTGAGATGCATGTGCAATATTCCTCTGTAAAGCTATTTTGGTTGCCCTAAAAATACTTGTTGTTCATCAGGACAACCACAGAGCCCACTTAAACACAGAAACATTTTTTGTTACCATTCAACATCAACTAGTCTAAGGAGAAAAGCTGTGACTCCAAAGGTCCTGCTCATATTCAAATGTTAAATCAAATGTTTTACTTGGTTACTGAACCAGTTTGAATTTATCCCTGTTTTAATCTATCAACATGACTTTGCATTAAAGTCACTTTACTGGGGAATTTGTTCTGTGTATGTACATCACAAAATTTATTCTAGGCTCATGCTTAATTGGACCAAAATGACTCCTTGGCATTTTTTCTTCAAAACTATCCACTTTCTACATAGTAATAACTAATCCCACAATACATGCTGTCCACAGGTATGGCTTTAGCTGACCAGGAAGCTGCAGGATCAGAGAAGTTTCCTTAATTACAAGGACATCAGATATAACTTCCTTCTTCACACATATTTGTTTCATTGACACTCCAGTTTGTTAAGTACATCCTTAGTCAAGTGTTTCTTGTGAAACAGAGTGTGATGTAGATTTGCATCAAGCTATATGGCTAAAATCAGAGAGCGGAACACCAAGATCAGTGGGCAGTTCTCTTGGTCTAATGCATAAGGCCACTATAAAAGCATTGCTCATGCACAAAGAAGTGCCCAAGCAGCACTCCACAGAGTTCAGAGCCTGAGTCTCCCTATGCCAACAGAGGTGGAAACCTGATTCTTGTTTTGAATCTGCTCTATTTGTTTGGCTTAAAGTATCTTTCATTATTACTGTCTTCAAAGTTTGAGTGACCTGCTGGCTTTCTCTTGCTCAGTGGCAGAATAAAGGTCCATCTGTCCTTTTACTGTTAACAGCTTTTACTTGCTCCCTTTTCCAGAGGGGATGAGAGCTAATCTTTTAACTTTTCTTTTTGCGTTGATCTGTGATTCCTCAAGGAGGAATCTCCTTGAGGAGATCTCCTTTCTCAAGGAGAAAGAAATTTCCAATAATTTAACCACTCTTTTCTGAACCCTCTCATTCCCTAATATCTAAATAGATGACAGACAACTAACTGCTGTAAATCAATGCAATAGCTAGCTTTTTCTTACAAATATTTTTTCCAATGAAAAGTGTTTACTTATGAACTTAATATTATTGATTGTTTTATTATCTCTGCTGAGACCAATGCATATCGCTTTTTATTCTATCACTGGAATACCTTCCAGTGAGAAGCCACACAAATACAAAAGCAATAGCTTTGCTACTTAACTCCTACAGAGTTCATTGCCTGCTAAATGCCATCTCATCTGGGCTGTCAGTGTCCAGTCAATGCAGCACCCATCTTTGATATTTAAAAATCATTTCTATGGTAGTCACATTTGTTACTGAAACAGGAAGGAGCTCTGGGGCTCAGAGCTCTGCCCAGAAAGAACTCATCAGCCTCCCAGGGAGGCAGCAGTGCTGCCAGGGGAACATTTAACTCTTACACCATTTCCTGTACTCCCCTGCACCTTTCCCTCATAGGGAATTCCATCCTAAAGTTGAGCTCTCGCCTGGTCCTCTATTTGAGCTGTAAACCAGTATTACTTCTAGGTTTCCACCACATGGGTAACTCCAGGATACTTACCAGTGTCACTGTAACACCACTCTGACCCCCTCCTTCAGATGTTTTATCAACTCACATGAACTGCAAGCTTACTGGGTCTCCTCGGATGGAATCTGTCTTGGGGAGAACCACCTTAAAACTTCCCAGTCATAAACATACACTGATCACAGAGAAGACTCAGGGTCTGTAGGTATCCCAAGAGTGAGGACTATTGGGATTGAAAAAAAACAGGAAGCAGCAGCCATGCTTCCTCTCAAACATTATTCTGTTTAAGCATTCTAAAATGCAAAGTGCCAGAGTTCAGGTCCATAAATCAGGCTTACTCTGAGGGGAGGTGAAGCAGGTGTAGCAGCTCAAGAGGTGGCTACTGCCAGAAAAGTGAGAAAAATGCCGGCATACTGGAGGAGAAGAAGAAACACTTCAGAGCTACATAGGAGTTCATACTCTGTTTTAGTCAACGCACTTTCCACAATACAACGGCAGAGCAACAGCCAAAGAAATATGGTCAATCACACACACTGTATGCCATTGCCATTACAAGAGAAGTAAATGCTGCACTTTGTCCAGGACCACAGTTTGCTCTGAGATGCAGGAGGTCCCAGAGAACTACCAGTATTTTGGACAGTTAAAAGAGGGAATAGAACTCAGACTAGACTGGATCAAGCCTTTCCTTCTCTCCACCACCAGAAGTCTGCTCTGTGAGAAAAAAAATCTGAAAAAGCACAGACTTATGAGCTGCTTCTATCTGTGCACATAAGGATTTTGCATGCTTGGTGCTAGTGGAAAAGTGTCCCACAGTTCTGGACTTCACCAGCAATTGCCCAGGAGCCAGACAGAGGCACCTGTCTCCCTCCTGCCCGAGCTGGTTCCCTCCCACCTCCCTCAGTCTCCTGCATTTTGTTCTTAAACACTCAAGCCAGGAGAACAGTCCTTCAAGCAAGGCAAAGCTTTATTAAAAATGACTCCTGATTAAAAAGAGGTTTAAAATCCTTTTGTAATGATGACTGGATTATCTGCATCATGCTGCATTATGCAACTGAGAATAAAGCAGCACAGAGCAAGGGGTAAAAGCGCTGTCTCCAGCAGAACCATAACTTAGTGGGCAGTTCTCAGTTCCAGCACTCACCTGCAAGATTCAGATGGGATCAGGTGCACCTGGTGCATGCCAGAGAAACAGAATCATGCACAAAACTTGTAAGATGCAGCAGCTGTGGAGCAGAGGTTGTTTTGTGACATGGCTTTCAATCAAATGGGCTGTTTCAGGGAAATACTGATGCTAAATGCTTCCGGAAGCACAGCTATGAGTAATAAACTCTCATCTGAAGCCTGAGCATAGGTCTGTAATAAAACGTGACAACTTGTGATCCCACACTGGTGATAAACCAGAAGCTGGTCAAGACCTGCCTTCAAGCTGCCCAACCTCACTACAAGGACCATACTGCCAGCCTCCACCCTGGTGTCCAGGGGCAGGAGCAGCCATACAGTATGTGAACAGCCACACTGCTCAACTTCCCCCCATCAAAGATACCTGGCCACACTTGTACAGCTGCCAGCTTTTACTGGGAAGCACAGTTCTAGCATCTAGCATCTGCTGGGCCAGAAGTCCAAGTTACACATTCAGAGCCAACCTACTGCACTTCCCAAAATGGCCCACTATGCATCTCCCCATCGCACCCTCTTCAGCCCAATGGATGGTTGAGGGGAGCTCTTTTTTTTTTTTTCTTTTTCTTTAATCAGATCCCTGTCTGAATCACTAAACTGAACATGATCTTGCCATGTTCAGCAACATTTTCTTAACACTGAAGTTAAACTTCACTGTAGGCATTCAGAAATGTGTATTGTGTATGTACATAACATGTTAAACATGCTTTTGTTAGAGAAGTAAGATGTGTTTATTTCGAAGAAGGACAAAGAACAAGTCCAAACCAACAGGCAGCTTGAAAAGCTTTGTGATAGCTTTCCATTACAAAAGACACAGAGAAAGGTAACTTTTTTCTTCTGATCCCAGAGGAAGGTTCCTGAACTTTTCTTTCATCCGAGGAAGTCTTTAGTTTGGCTGAGCCTTTGAAGCACAAACACATTGCTTAGGAAGAGATGCACATAAGACTCACTCTTGATTGTTTACTTCAGCACCTCACCCTAGGAAGGCTCCAAGCTGACCACAGAAGCCACTTGCTGAGCTGAATTATTTGCCTATGCAAGCATCAGTTAAGATCTTGCCAAAATCCAGCAATGATCACCTCAGAGCCTGCAGGGCTCCCTCTGGGCACACACATGCTCCTCTGAGTAACTACAAACTTCTTGCTTACTCAAGCTGCCAAGAAAATGTCACCAGTGCTGGATGACAGCATGATCCCTCACATGACAGCATGAGCGAGACTCCCTGCCCAAAACTTCTGACATACCTGGTTCAAGTATGGAGATCTGGCTGGACCTTTTAGTGAGAGCAGAGCACACTGGAGTTTCAGTCCCTACATAGCCCTCTGGTACCATCACGAATCTGCAAAAAAGCACTTCGAGTTGACCAAAGTTCCAGAGTGAGGCTCACATTGCCTCTATTTTCACCCATTTCTACACAATTATCCACTAGAAGCTTTAATGATGATTAAGTAAGAAATACACTCTCACTCAGCAGATTTCTGGGATATTGAGATCAACAAAAAAAGGCATCTCTTTCCAACATCCCAGTTGTCTTCCTTCATTCCATCTCAATATGAAAGCAGGTGTGGGATGTTTGGAAACATGTCAGAAGGCTGCTGAAGGAGAGCAGTGAGCTATAATAAAATATGAACTTGAACCTGCATAGAGAAAATTGTAACAAATGAGATGGCTTAAAAAACACCCAAACAACCCAAACAAATAAAAACCCTGAGGCAAAATGAGTAAGAAAGTTTGAAAACTTGAATTATATATTCCTGACACCAAGAGTTAAAGGTGCTCAGCAGGGCATGATTTCACCAGTGCTTTTTCCAAGAAGGGATGGCTCAGTCCTGGTCCGAACAGTTTACAGTGACACATCCACGAATTACAGAGATCTGTGAAACTAGAGGCACGACTAGTTCCCATGTAAACTCCCACTGCATCTTCTACTTTGCTGCCAGTCAAATAACTTTTGTATACTGTCCTCCTTAAATCTGAATGATGAGTGAAGTACTGGGGTGTGTATGTTAAAATCCATCACCACTGCCACTCACTGCATCTACAAGATGTTGAAGAAGTTCAGAGCATCAAAGCTTTGAGCCCCAGAGACCCTCTACTGAGCAGGCAGGGCTTCAGAGAGCTGAGAAAGGCTGTAAGGGGGCCCTAACACAGCACTGGCACATGCTCAGCATTAGCAGGCTGCCCTCAGAGCCCTGAAACTGCAGCACGATTGCCTGACTTCACAGAAACAATTTTCTTCTTTCACACTGTAGCCATCACTTAGTGCCCAACCAAAATAGATTTAAGATGTTCCGTAGCAAAAATAACAGCGACTAAGAAACATTATGTCAGATCACAGGAAAGGGAAGCTCTTTTTTGTTAGATTTTCTAAATTTAGCCACTTTGATATAACGGAGTCATATGGATATGAGAATTTTCCAAATCTAGTGCATGCATCACTGTCTGAAAATAAGAACATGAAAATCTCGGACAAAGAAAGAGGTTGCTCAAAATGAAGATTTAGAGAAATGCACAGGAAGCTGAAAACTCATCTCATTATGCAACGAGTGTAAGTAGGCCTGGTGCTTGCTGTTGGCTCCCTGGCTTGGAAATCTGCCACCAAGCACCCTCTGCTTCAGAACATTCAGCCCCATCCAGGAGTTTTGCCTATAAAATTGTGGTGGGTTAACCCTGGCTGGATGCCACATGGCCACCAAAGCCACTCTATCACTCCCTTATTCAATGGGACAGGGGAGAAAAAATAGCATGAAAGGCTCGTTGAGATAAGAGCAGGGAGAGATCACTCACCAGTTGCAGTCATGCAAAATAGCTCGACTTTGGAAAATTACTTTAATTTTTCTACCAATCAAATCAGAAAGGGATAATGAGAGAAATAAACCCAAATCTTAAAACACCTCTGCCCTACCCAGTCCTTCTTCCTGGGCTCAACCTCACTCCTGACTTTTTTCCTCCTAATTTTGTCTCCCTCCTCCCTCTCCAGTGGCAGAGAGGGTCAGGAATGCCGTCTGCAGTCAGTTCATCACGGATTGCCTCTGCTGTTCCTTCCTCCTAAGGGAAGGACTCACACTTTTCCCCTGCTCCAGTGCGGGGCCCCTACCACAAACTGCAGTTCTTCATGGACTGAGGTGCCCCATGGGGTGGTAAGTCCTGCCAGCAAGCCTACTCTAGTGTGAGCTCCTCACTCCACTGGTCCACAGGTCCTGTCTGGAGTCTGCTCCAGCACAGGATTCTCACAAGATCACAGTCTCCTTTCGGCATCTACCCACTCCAGCTGCAATTGCTGCAAGGGGTTTTTGTTTTTTCCCCCTTCTTATATGTTATTCCAAAGGTACTACCACCACTACTGATAGGCTTGGCCTTGGCCAATGGTGAGTCCATCTTGGAGCCATCTGGCATTGGCTCTGTCAGAGAGATGGGAAGCTTCCAGCAGCTTCTCACAGGAGCAAACTCTGTAGGGCACCACTCCTGCTACCAAAACCTTGCCATGTAAACCCAATACAAAAATACAGCCACACACAGCAAGGGTGTAAGAAGCACCATGCAGACCAGGAGCGGAAACACTAAATCCTCCACCTCTTCCCCTCACTGCAATAGCAGAGACATATAAGAAGGGTAAGTTTGTCCATCTTCCCCTTCCTGGAATGTTCTGTAAATATGGACAGCTTGTTTCTCTCTGAACACAGCATCCTGGCTTCCTGAAGATACAGTCCAGGTGAGGCTTCCTCAAGAAAACCAACCCATCCAAAGGATTACCCAGAAAATACTTTGAGCCAGAACTGATTATTCCAGCTCTCACTGCTTGCTCCTAGTTGGGCTGCTCAGCAATACAGTCACGCAAGACAGAGTGACTCAAGAAGTTCAACAGTGGGACAGAGGGTGGCTGGCTCAAAGCCACATTAAGGCAGTGGAGGCCAAGCTAGCAGCTGTTCTCTCAACCTACTGCACACTTCAAAAAAATATTTTAGACCCAGAAACAGCTCCCTATCACTAAGTGAGAGTTTGGCACCACACAGCTATTGCTCAGTCAGACACCAGTTTGTCTGGATTTGCAATTTCCCATGCCCTTTGGCTACTCCTGGGTGCGTCTGCAATTTGCAAGACACTTTCCATCGAGCAGATCTCTCAAAGGTATGCAGAGCAGCCCAGCTGCCACCCTACTGTCACTTCTGCTCCAGGTCCTATGTGTCCCATCATGACTAAATCCCCCTGCTAAAGAAGGTCAGTGCTCCTGTGAGCCACTCACAGGTTCACAGACGAAGAATTACAAAGGTAAGGGGACAACTAAGTTATGTAGCTGTCTCAAGTCCCCCTTTGGTCCAATATACACAAGGTCCCAGCTGTTAAGCTCTTTTTGGGGAAAAAAAAGGGAATTCTACATAAACAACTTGAACTATTCCCTATCACACATCACAATAAATACACCTGCATATTATTATACATTGAGGATGTAATCCTGAAAAATGCAAAGATCAGCAACTGGTCAGACAATCATGGTATTTTCCCCATAATGTAGTAAAAGAGAACATGTATACAGACAGATGAGTTAGATACGATATAAACATAGAGAGAGGGTGGAAAGATAAAAATTCAAGAGTCAAAAAGATCAATATTAGACGACTACTTATCAGAATGCATCTTTATCACCAGCCATTACCCCATCTTTTGGTGCTTCATTTTTTATTGATCTCAATTTATCTGAGAATTTTAATGAGAGATGAAAAAGATGAAAATGCAACTGTTCAGACATAGGCAACAGGAATATTTAGAGTACAAGACTGATGTCAGGCAGCCAGCCTCAGGGTCCCTGCCTTTCCATCCTCCACACCGTACAGCCTGTGCATTTCATCTCTGCATATTGCTAATTTCCTGCTTTCTAACACTATCTGTTCAGAGAAAATCTGCTTGCCATCCACATCTGACTGCTGCTTTTAGGAAAGAGGCCACAGGGAGTGGAGAGAGGTATTAAACAGCCAGCAACAGAGTTCCACAACAACAGCTAGAGATGCAGCAGGGAGCTGCTGCATGACGCAGACTCATGGTCTGTACTGCAGGACAATTTTGCAGTTCTGCAGGGTCCATCACAAACTTTTAAAAAGAGCATGATAAAGATGCCTTCTTCTGCTGCAAGAAGCTCACCCTCTGTATATTGCCCATGTAGCAAGTGGGGGGGTCTTCCTAAATGAGAGAACACTTGTTTTGAGATAGCTTTGGGACAAATCAGCCCTTCTAGCAGTTCTCTGCTGCCAGCCTTGCACTGATACAGAAAACCCAAATGTACTGCACAGGTCTCTCAAAGTCAAGCAAGGCCAAGTCACTGTATTCCTTCAATATTTTCCACTGTGTGGTTTCACTGGGCAGAAGCTGCTAGATGCATTGGAAGCAAATTAGGTCAAACACCTCTGTCTCAAATCAAACACTGCAGATTTTGATGCTGCGGAAACCACAGCCAATTAATTTTTCAGGAAGTTCATAAACAACCCTACCCTGCTGCATTGCAGGATCTGTCCCTCATCAGATACCATTGCTCACTGGGTATTGCTGGAGAGAAAAACACCAGCTAAAAACATAAAGAACGTGCTCCAAGAGGAATTCAGCACATAGACTGGAAAGTTACTATGTAGAGATCATTCAAGAAATAAGTCTTGAGTGAAGCGTGCCATAATCTTGTATTCTGTTAGGCCAAAAGCCTACAATACTAATTTTATCACCAGTCATTTGTGGGCATGAGGCACATAAATCATTGTCCTACCACTATTGTACCTTTGTCTTGTTCCTTTGTTTTGTTATTGGCATATTGTCATAGGAAGAGACTGAAAACTCTACAGAAAGTGATGGGTACCATGAATGAAGGAGGAAGGAGCTTTCCCAGAACAGTGTAGGTTCCTTCAGATAACACAAATAAAAATGCTTCTCTAAACTGGACTCTTGGCAAACATCACCCTAAAACTGGGTAAAAGAGATATCCTGGTATTGCTTTCAGTAAGAGTTTTGCAGAAATGCACTTAGACAAACTTGCAAAATCCCGCCAATAAAAGCCCAGCAGAAGTCTCCCATCATCTTATCAGCACAATTCAATGTATCCTAGATCAACAACAATACAGCTGCTTCCTGGAGTGTTCAAGCACCAAATCTGAGTCAGCACTTCGCACTACAAGGCAGGATTTGAGATGGAACTTTTTTTTGTGCTGAAGGTTACTTGCCCTCAGAGTTCAGTTTAGTCTGACTTTCACAAAGCGCTCAGTTTAATGGACTTCCCAACTGAAGTGCCTTGCTCCTCTCACAGCTGTTGTTTGGTTCATGCAGAGCTTGCCATGCTCAACTGCCAATTCAAAATTAATGCTACCTTGTAAAGTCCATGGGTCCTAGGCCATTTTCACACTCATCCCCCAGGAATCCACAGCTAAAACCAGGAGTGTACTCAGTACACCTTTGGGTAAAGCTCAGAGCTCTTGAAATGACCACTGGGAAAGCAAAAAAAAAAACAAATCTGAAATCAAGGTCTTGCTTTAAAACCACAACCAACTCCAGCAGGCAAGCACTCCAGCACATCTTAATCTGTGCACAGCCTGCATCCACTGGCCACAGACAAGTCGCCCCTAACACTTTCAGACCCATAAGTCTGGAACCACAGTACCACTGACCATGTTGGCAACCCGATCAATGTTACCACCAAGCTTAAGCCAGGAAAATACCACAAGTGCAGTATGTCTTCAGCCTCTAGCAGCCTCCTGAGGAAGAACCATAAGCCCTCAAAGGTGGGGATGTTCAGTCCATCTGAACACCCCAAAATTAATTTCTAACAAAGCCAACAAGATATTCTTTTTCCACAGGTCTTGCATGTCCCTGATCTCAGTTCTTACATCTGGTTTCCCAGAAAGAAATTGCTAGAGGACAAAACTCTCCCAGCTGGTCTAGCTGGAACAAAGGCCACATTCACACAGGTGACCTTGCCATCCAAGACTGTAACCTTCAGCCATGCAACAGCTTCTAAAAACACCATGACCTCCTCATCCTCTGTATAATACAGCTCCTTCATGCTGTGGTCACCAGTATCCCATCAGCTCTCCTGATGTAGGCAAGACCACCATATAACAAACCATGGAGGCAGGCTGAGACTCCTGTGACCCAACTGCATGACTTTTTCAAACACAGGTAAGTTCTTACCTACTCAAAAGCACTGACACATTTTGTTTGCAGCAGATGAATTTGGCGATTATAATTCACAGAATACTTTAGGCACTCTCTTCCCCCTCCTTGTCCCTACAAGGAGCTCCTAGGAACAGGCATCCCACAAGTGCCAAAGCACCTGAGAAGAGGTGATCTTATTTGGCACCAGCCTGCTTACTCTCACAGTTGTCCACATCTGTGTGACAAGCACAGGTACCACAAACAAGGAGAGGGAGATAAAAAGACATAACTGATTATCTTTCACTCAACCTCCAGAACACAATTTTCTTTACATATCTACAGAAGTTGTTCTTCCTCTATTCATGATGGGGGTGGGGGGGAAAGTAGAAAAAAAATTGTATACTGATGACTTCCAAGAATTCACACCTCACACAGGACTTCCACTAAATAGTTATTCTCCTTCTTCCCTGGTAGATTACTTTCAGAAGCCAAACAAGTAGCCTGCACTATTACTGGTAAATTATTAATTGGAGAGCATGCTAGGTACCACAGTTGCCTGCTTAATACCTCAAAAGCAATGGACACCACAGCATACAGGAGAATTACCTCACAGATGCACTCTTATTTTGTTTGTAAACTGATAGTGTTTTTTCACGTCTTTATCCCAATGTCAAGTAACATGTTCACATCCTCAAATGACAATGATTCAGCACTGTTGGTGATTTTCCACCATCCTCTCTTGAGATGCATAAGGAGTAGGCCCCTGTAATACCACCTGCATGTGGATTTTCCACACGCTAAAGCTCAACTAAACTTCCTTGGGAAAACTTTTCCCACTTCAATGTTTATAGAAGCAGATTATCATATCACCAGATGTGTGAGCACTCAAGACAATGAAAAGCATGTTTCATGACACCCGTGTCCACAGCATGCTGAAGCAGCACACAAATCAGTCCTCGCTTACTCAGCTGACTTCAGAGAGGGGAAACCTTCCATCGACAGCTTACCTCACCTTCACAGTCAGTAGCTTTTAAGCAGATTTCACCCAAGGAAATAAAGAATCATTTGGTACCCAGCAACTCTTTTATAGATCATTTCCTGCAGAGACAAATTTCAGCAACTGTAATAAAGAACACAAACCAAAAGCATAAAACAAACAAAAAAAAAAGTAATGCACTGAAGGCCAAGAACTCTGCTTTGCTTCACTAACCAAACCAAAAAGATCCACTCAACCAAATCTAGCATCTCCCTGGTTCAGTAGTGGCAGATGAAAGTCCAGAGACTCAATGCCCAGAGATGACTCCCATGAGGAACAGGTCAGGACAAGGCAAGTTGTTACGGGACAAACCAGAAGAGCTTCCCTGTAGCACAGCCGACATACCAGGAAAGCTTTCTTTTATCATAAGATACACATAGGAACTTTTTGTGTAAGGAAGAGGCTTCCCTCAAGCAAGAAAAAGGATTTCTTTAAGCAGGGTTAAGTGCGCATCTTGCCATTCTAATTTCAAGTAATTTTAGCAAGTTTTGTATTAAGAGCTTTAAAATAAAAGCCCCCAAACACACACAAGACAAGGTAAGACACGGCAGGACAGCTTTAAGAAGGCCATTGTAAAACCTCAGCCTTTCTTCTGGCATACACATTCCATGCTGTTCCTGCATCCTTTCAAGCCAGATTTTCAGGCACAAGCCCAGGTCTGCACTGACTACTTCAGTTTGCTCCAAAGACTAATTCCCACATCTATACCCCACCCATGGGACAGTCCCATGGCAGCCATCCATGCTGCATACCACACTCTTCCTCTGGCAACTTTTCAGCTTCCTCCAAGATCACAGAAACATTTGTTGTCCCTTTCAACATGTTGTTTAAATTAGAGGATGCCACAGCCACCAAACAAGAGGTCTTCAAACACTGACCTTGCAACACACAGGTTAATACGAAGGAAATCTCTAAAAATCTGTAGTGGCACATAGGCTACTACTGTGTTTCTGCTCTACTATTACCTACAGCAAGTCACACCAGCCAAAGTTGTCACTTCAACAGTACAGAAATCAGCTCTAGATAGTAAACTAAATTATCCATGCCAGAGCCACAGAATGGCAGTAGTTTCCCCAAGTCCAGCAACCAACCAATGCTCTTCTTCTCCTGAACCACAGGGCCCTGTACAGCTTCATCCTGCCACCTACATCATCCATGTCCAAAGATCACAGGGTGCTGAAGTCTTGTCTCACTGTCTCCAATTATGCTGCAGTATTCTGCTGAAGCCACAACCTGTAGGATAGTGTGACAAAAGCCCCAAAACACCCATAGCATCTACTCTGAAAGTCAAGCAAAAAAGATCCCACTTGCAAACGGGGAAAATAGAAGGCTGCCTAATGCTAGCGTCAGGCTCTGTAACAAGAAGGTGTCATTCTACTGCAATTGGATAACTGGTAAACTGGGTCTATGAAAAGAACCCCAGCAACTTAAAGCATGACTACAAAGTGGAATGAGATACCTGACATGAGCCTTTCACTGAGGAGCAGCTCAGATTTTGAAGCAACTCCTGAACTCTCTGACAAAACCAGTCTCACCTGCTCTCGCCTCACCTTGCATGGGGTGACTTGACAGCATGACACACCACAGGATCTTCCACCTCTCTGCCTCCTGACTCCCAGCCACCAAGGGAGGTCATGACAGCTTTTGACTCAAACACAGGGCTGATGAGTATAGTTCTCTTTGAATCATGTACAAACGATGGCCTAGTTAGCCCTGCTCTAGCCATGACAGAGAGATTCACAGGGGAACTACACTATGATATCCCTCTCTGTACCCCTTAAGGTGACTGGCAATATAATCCCTGCTTCTGCTCACCCTCAGTGTGGGAGACAGGCAGAGTAGAGGCTTGTGATCTCCTCCCTGCTCTGGTACCTCAAGAAGGGGATAGCAAAGCAGGTGGCAGATGTACACTCTCTCGCCACAGGAGACCTCATGCTAGTCCTCCAGAACCTTTCAAAGCTCTCCAATAGCTCTGGGGCGTCCTTTTGGATGGACACAGACCCTGGCTCTCTTATATCTACACTCATACAGCCCCTTCATAAAGCAGAAATAAAGGAAAACCACCAGTCAAACATAGTCCCTCCCAGCCCAAACACCAGAAGAATCATGCACAGGATATCAGGACATCTTGTAAGAAAGACAGTCTGGAAGAGCCCCTGGTGACCCAGACCCAGCCTAGCACAGGACAAGGGGAAACAGCAGCAGGGCAGTTAGCAGGTGCATAACTTGGAAAATCCAGTCACACTTGTCCAAACAAAGCACACGTGTCTACTATCAGACAGACAGCAAACCACCTCCACCTCCCAGTCCCAAGTCACTTAATAGCTTACAGGAGAAGAAAAACCTAAAAGGTCTTCAGTACAGGGGCTAAAAGACTATCACAGACATATGAGAGCATTTCACAATACCTGTGATGGCCCAACTGAGGTCCTACTGTTTTGGAGAGGTAAACCATTCCTGTTGGTCATTCAAAGAGGGATATGGCTTTCTTAGCCTGCTGGGGACACTTTTATTTATATGTAGTGGAAATGTAAAAGAAAAAAAAACAATCTAACACACTGAGTTGTTATCAGCCAAGTGGATGACTGCAGCCTCAAAGCACACTGAAATTCCAGCTCAGATGCCAATTCAGTTCCTATTTCACCCAGCTACAAAACTGTTTCAAACACAAAAACTTCCTTAAAAGGACCCTAACAAGGCATTTTTATATGACTTTCATTCACTGTTTGCAATAAACCCTCAGAAAACTGAACCCAGAATCTCAAATTTATTGACCATTTCTATGCACAGTAGCTCTATTCCTAGAGTATTTCTGTGTGTATTATCAGTGGAAGCTATAGTGTACAGGACAGAGAGGAAAAGGAAAGATTTATCATCAATTCATGAACTCCCTTTTTGAAGGGGATTCTAATAAAAATTTTGGATGACCAAAGAATGCACCATCAGTTTCATGAATGACGACACAGATTGCACAACCATGCAGACAGTCAGACGGCACTTCCATTTTTGAGCACAAATTTGGCAGTGTCCACACAGAAATGTTTCCCTTATTAAGGTCAACTGGCTGCAAAGCACTTCTTCAGTGCAGTCCTAAAAAGCCCACAGAACTATTTAAGTATTATGAGCATTGTAATTGCCAGGGAATGCCTCTAAAAGAGTTTGGAAAGAAACACAGACATCTCCCTCACTACATATTTTTATAACAATAGACCCCTCTCTTTCCTACACCTTGTCAAAAATGACACCAACCATGAATCACTTGCATGACAGCAAGCTTGGCAGCATGACTTAAACATGCACACCTCCTGATCAACAAAATCAGGAGGTAAGAAATATCTTGAGCTTCACCATTACCATTTAGGGGCTCCTAAACAGTCTTTTATTCATAGAGCAGATACACAGCAAGAAATAGTTTAGATTAAATGCAGACACACAGGCATGCCAAGTCAAATTATAGTTCACGTTTTTCATACAGTTGAGATCAAACCTGGGCTAGATTTAATCATCATCCATGACAACAAGCAGGTTTCTCAATAAATTAATTTAATCACTCTTCAGCATTTCCACAGGTCAGCCTTGCCTTTTAAACATGTTTGTCTGACATTCTCCCAGCAAGAGTCACACAGTGTCCATGTTTAAGAGAGTCGTTCCCTGCCCCAAGGCAGGGTCACACCTGTGCCCCGATAGCAAAGCCTGAATTCCCTGCTGGAGCGCCTCAAAAATGCTGCAACCCCTCCTTCCACAGGCAGCATCACCCAGGTGCCATTCAGAGAACCTGGCACACAAGCCTCAGCTCCTCCTGTGCTCAGCACACTGCTTACCTGTGCCTTCCCTTCCCAGCACACCTGGCCTGGCTCCCAGGTGAGAGCAATCCTTTCCCACCTCTAAGGAAACAAAAGTGGCACAGCCAGGTTGAAAGGAAAAGGCCCTTCAGTGCCCCGTCATGCATCTGAACCTGCTCTGACCATCACTGTGGTCAGCAACAATACCAACTGCCTGCAAACAGTCTGGCGCCCCTTCAAATTTCCCTTTTAAAGAGCATCATCTGCTCACAGGGAGAAAAGGGACAGCCACAAAGCATTCACCAGTTAAAAAGAAGTAATGGAGATGTGTGACTGAAGACTGGAATTCACAAGCTAAATCTTCAAAAGATGCCCATCACACTGCACATCCACATGTCTGATTAATTTTGGTGTGTGTTTCTGGGGAGGGTTGTTGGGGGTTTTTTCAGGGGTTCTGTGATAGGTTTAGGGCTTTTTTGTTTCCAGGTTGGTATATTTTTTTTTTTTTTTTTT